>JAOXJP010126527.1:0-13710 GCA_025762735.1 Platanus orientalis | reverse complement strand
GTTAATGGAAGTGCTGTTGTGTTCTTAGTTCTTTATGTTGATGATATCCTACTCATTGGGAATGATGTAGGAATGTTATCAACAATAAAGATCTAGTTGTCAAATAATTTTTCTATGAAAGATCTTGGTGAAGCTTCCTACATCTTGGGAATCAAACTCCTTAGGGATATGGAGAACAAGATGATAGGATTATCTCAGACTAATTACAAAGAAAAAATTATGACGAAGTTTTGCATGCAAAACTCAAAGAAAGGGTTTCTACATCTAAGACACGGTTTAGTTCTCTTTAAAGGACAATCTCTCAAGATTTCTTAAGAGAATAAGCATATAGAGAGATATTCCTATGCATCTGTAGTGGGTAATCTCATGTATGCTATGATATACACAAGGTCAGATATTTATTATACGGTTGGTTTAATGAACAGGTTTCAAAGCAATCTAGGAGAGCTTCACTGGATAGTCGTGAAACTTGTCTTGAAGTACTTAAGAAAGACTAAAGACTATGTATTGGTTTATGAAAGTTTATACGGATTCAAATTTCCAAGCAGATAAAGATGAAAGAAAATCAACATCTAGATATGTGTATGTCATGGGAGGATGAACAATTAGTTGGAGAAGTGTCAAACAACATTGAATTGCAGACTCCACTATAAAGGCAGAATATATTATGTCTTGTGAAGTAGCAAAGGAGGGTGTGTGGTTGCGAAAGTTTTTGTTAGGGCTTGGAGTAGTACCCTTTATTCAATCACCCATCATACTTTATTGAAATAACAGTGGTGCAGTTGCAAATGCAAGAGAGCGTAGATGTCATAAAAGATAAGCACATAGAAAGAAAGTACCACTTGATTCGCGACATAGTTAAGAGAGGTGACATTGATGTGGTTAAAATAGCTTTTGCCGATAATCTTACAGATCCTATGACAAAAACATTATCTCAGAAAGTGTTTGATGCTGATATAAACCATATGAGTGTTAGATTGGTTTATGAATGACTTTGAGGATAAGTGGGAGATTGTTAGAATAGGTGTCCTCACAAAGCTATCATAGACATTTTTTATATTTTTTATTTGTTTAACATTTATAATAAAGTGCTTTGTTTCATCATCACATGTATGTAATTTTATTTATGGGTAATTATTTGATCTCATGAGATGAGATAGGTAGACCTAAGGTAACATAGTAGGATGTCAAACACATGGATTATGTGTGGTGAGATCTTACTATCCAATTCTTGTAGGCCTGAAACCTTATAACTATGGGTGATGTTGGGCACATCACTTAGAAGGTTGTTATGTGTAGAGTTGCCATATGATAGAGTGATGTAATCTCAATCACTAAAGTGAGACTCTAGACTTATATGTAGATGCCTAATTCAAATGCATTAAGGGGATCCATTATAAACACATTTAGTAAAACTTCATTGTTAGTATAAATGATGTTCATAACTTACAAACTAATCTTTTGACCTGAGAGACTTATCATTCTCTAACTTATTTAAGTTGATTATTTTGAGTTGTCAACCATTGATGCCTAATTTGGTAGCTATAACATGGGTAGCTTAGAAACTTAGTTTGATGTTTGAGAGAACACAAGTGCTTAACAAGGAATCCACTGCTCTAATGATAGTGAGAAATATTTAGTCTAGGAATAACATGAATTGATTGGATATGCAAATTTGGATCCAGTGCTTTTGATGAAGTGTTTGTCAAAATGAATTTTAAAATGATATTAATTAAATAAATAATTATTTTGAAAAATAATTCATTAAGAAATGTTTTTAATAACCAATTGATCCATTAATGTCCTAGAGAAAATTTACCAATGTCCAAAAGGGTTTGACAATGACTAGTTTATTGTCCTAAGAGTTATTGAGGGATATTATATTTTTGTGAAAATGTTTGTGAGGAAGGGCCTCAATGTTATATTCGTATCTTTGGGATTTCAATTGTGACATGTCACAAGGACTGTTGCAATTAATGGAGTGCCTAACTGTAATTATCAAATAGTTGAGTTCCTGATTGTAGTTTTGACTCAATTCAAGATGGTGGGCCCCATAAGCTTAAGATAAGAGTCCCATAAGAATCCCATACCCCTTAGGGTTTATCTAACCTCTCTTTATCTCTATATATAGGGTTATCCACATTCAGGTATAGTCTTGTGACAATTTTGGAAGTGGGAGAGTTATAGAGAATTCTAGAATAGGTGTGGAGACTTTGGAGACCAGGTTGGATTGGATTCTTGTGTCCAGTTAATTGATTGAGGTAATTCTAAACTTCCTTTGTAATTAGATCACAAAGATTCATATGGTGATCATGGGAAAACATATTTAGATATGTGATTGATCAATGAACTTTACTAATTTTAATGTTCAAGAACGGTAATCTTCCAACATTTATGAATTCAACAAACGCAAACTCACCATGTAAACATGCACAACAAAGTCATTTGTGTTAGGAAAACTTTAACACATTTTGTTCTTTTTCAATCCAAGTATAAAGAAGATGACTGAACATTGGTTTGTAAAATACTCTAATCATATAAACCCCTCTCCCCAAAATTCCCGAATGGCGTCTCAAACTCATAATCGAACTAGTAGATGCAAATATATATATACTAAAGTAATGGGTTGCTAAGGCAGGCATCCCTTACTATTTTTATTTATTTTTTAATAGTTTTTAAGAGAATGAATCTTGGACACCCCTACATTTTTCTCATGTTTTTTTTTCTTCATTTTAATTTCTCTACTCCTAAATTTTCTCACTCTCTCACATCCATAATTCTTCTCACTCACATCTTCTATCCCTATTTCTTCACCCACATTCTCTCATAATTTAAAGAAATAAAAACCACGTTTCTCTTCTAACTATAATTGGACATTAAGCCCTATTTTTCCTCACCCACTCATATCTCTCTTGTTATCATAATTGGACATTGATACTCTCCTTTCCCTTATGTTTCTTTAGTTAGAATCTTTTATTATTTTTATTTCATTTTTATTATTTTTAGTACCTACTGGTCACTCACCCATGTTTGCACTGGTTCATTCACTGGTATAGAGACTAAAGCATTATAATGATATGATTAGATTGTTAGATGAGATCACATCAAAACTCAACTATTTGTTTTTTAGTAAAGTGATGCTATGCTTTCATTAATTAAATTTTGGTTTACAAGGCTCATATCCTCTTGAATAATTTTACTTAACCATTGCGGGATGATACCGGTCTAGTCTATAGTAGCGGTGCAAATGAGCGAGATTTGTATATCTGAATTCGGCTTATTTATTTTTCATATATACATATCCGAATTAGATTATTATCTGGTAGATATTTGAAAAGTATGTTTATATTCGTATCCGTTAAAGTGTATAGAATATCAAATAATAATTGGATATATCTGAATATTATAAACGGATATCGAATATCCAGTTAAAAGATATCTGGATATTAAAAGCTATTCGAATATCTAATAAAAAGATATCTGAATATCTAGAAATGGAGTCTTTCAAACTTTATGAAGATAGAGAAGAATGTAACAACAACGAATCAGGGTGGACAATGTATATTGCCTCCCCCATGCACCACAATGATGAGGCACAATAATGAGAAAGAAAAAAAGATGAAGAAAGAGGATTAGATTCTAGGAAACAAGACTGTGCTAATGGCTTATAGTGCTACTAATCCTATTTCTAGTGGTTCCAAGGTAAAGAAAACCATGTGGGTGAATAAGAGAATAACATCAATGGTAGAATACCTAGGGGGATTCCTCATCGGGCCAAGTTGAATTCTCTTTGTCAAAATCAGAGGGAAATGAGAGCAGCAACTAGCAACCTAAACCTCAATTGATGGTTTGAAATTCCAAGTTTTGGCTGAAAGAAGGTAGACGAGCCCACAGTAATCGAGGCCGCAGTGTAGCAATCCACACACTAGCTTGTCTTCGAATCACTCACAAAACCCTAGTGATTATTGAACCCGACAATGCCATTGCTCTAAGGGGATTCCATATGTTCTAGAGAACCACACATAATCAAATATTCTCCCTCATACACCTCAAATTCAATTGCCCCTACCACTCAAATGTTATCAATGCTAACATACGTAACCTCTGACGACTCTTTATCATGACGATCACAACAAAGGATGAGAGACGTCGTCTCAGAGGAAGGGATGTGAGAGCTATTAATCTCGAGCGAAACCCCAATCGTGCTTCGGAGGTGGTAGATGGTGAGATGGCTGGTAACACGATATACGATGCAAGGAGCAATATGAACATAGAAGATCCGAATCTCGAACAAGGTCATTGGCAGTGACCTGAGAGTGAGAGTGAGAGAGTCGATGCCTGACGGCGAGACCTAATAGTGAGACTAAGAATGAGAGCGAGTAGGCTTAAGAAAGAAAAGAAAAAAATATTTTATATGATAACTAAGCATTTTAGTGTAGACCATTGGATTGATTTTGATCCAATGGTCTGTCTCTCTCTCTCTCTCTCTCTATATATATATATATAACCAGGTTCGAATATTTAGTTGGAACGGATATGTATATATCCGTATTTGGTTCATTTATAATCAGATTTTTTTTTTTTTTAACAAACGGATATTTAATAGAAACAGATACATGTATATTCATATTCGCTATAAACAAATACAAAAATGAACCGAATTCGGATAATAATTGGATATTCGCATCCCTCGTATATAGGGATAGCACATGTAAATATTTATTTTTGCAAGTGTAAATATCTATAACCCGATGCTTGTTTCCAGACTGCTTGATTGAAAAACCTTCAAAATGAATGAAAATAATTGGATGGTTGGTGATCAGAGCTTATCCATACTCAAATCTAGATAAGAGAATGATATGGTGGACACTAACTCGAAAAGGGTCATGCTATGCAATTGTGATTAGTAAAGAAAATAGAGCAGACAGCTGGCCCAACCATAGCCCTATAGTCAAGAGTTAAGACTATGCCCTAGCTCAGCCCATCTCTACTCCTAATTTTAGTGCAAATTCAATGAATTGACAATGGAGCAGTCAAATTCAAAGTGTGTGAAACTTTGTACTCCCGATCTTGTTACTATTACCGTTTTACTCTTTGAATGAAATGATCAAAATAACTAAGCAGTGAGCATGTCATAACGAAGACACTTCTGTAATTTCAACATTTTGAATTTATAAGGTATTACTATTACCAAAATAAAAAATAAAAAATTTATAAGGTCTTACGCGTCAGTCTCCCAATGTATCTGCCTGCATGACCATTTCAAATTACCTGGTCAACACGTAACCCTGACCCTCCCAAGTCCAAACCCCCTAAATTCTATCTATCAATTCAAACACAACGAAAAGCAACAAACGTCGATGAGTCTTATAAAGACCAAGACAAACTCCATCTCTCTATATAAATACTTGAGCAACACGACCTTCCCAACAACACATCCATCCACCAGCGTCTCTCTTTAATTTTCTCCAAGCAAAAGCCTGCCTAAGGTCTCACAACCCAACAAACCAACCAAACCCAAGTTGTGCCAGATACTCACGCTTCCGTAGCAAAAGCTCTTCTTGGGTTCCCAGTTCCGGCAGCCGACAACATTTCCGAAGATGATGAGTTTCCAGCGAACAACCACCCTTTTGCTGATTTTTATGGTCTCAGTTGCCATTTTGAGTCAAGGAGGCGTGGAGGCAACGAGGCTACTTTCACCAGATTTTGCAAGCGCAAATCACCTGGCAACATACCCTTCAGTATACGAGAAGGCGAGATCCACCATGGTGTGTTGGCTCGGTCGATTGGCGTCGGGGCCGAGCCCTAGAGGTCCTGGCCACTAGTGCAACAAGGTTGTCAAGGTCTCCAAGCCCCAAGAATTGGCAAATTAAATGTGATTTTGTTATATAGCTAAAGAATTACAAGGATAAAATGTACATAACATATTTGAAATAACCAATGAGTAATTATTTTTATTTTTATTTTAATTATCATTGCAAGTTCTCATAGTATATGCATGCACATACTATGAGAATATTTTCCAGTCTGCATGGACTGATATCATGCCCGTACCAATCAGTGCATGACACGATGTAAGACAAAGGGTGTTTTGGTCTATACATATGGGTAAGAAGAGAATATTATTGTAAATATATAATAAATATAAACTTTGTCAGAGATTGTGTCACTTTGTGGCGTGTTATCATCTGTTCATTCAAACTAGAGATGATGTGAACCCGTTTATGATGTTTTTTTAAGAGAGAGAGAGAGAGAGAGATCAGCATCCACCACTATGACAAGTACATTTATGCAACGAATCCACCACTATGACAAGTACATCTATGCAACGACTAATCAATATTAAGAACAAGGCTTTCATAAAGCAAAGCAAAAGCCTCTATCTTCATTTCATCAAGCTATGCATATATCAGGGAAGACGTAATAGAATGCCTAATTATTTTTTATTCTTGTACACTATCATTGTGCCTCAGATTTGGTAAGACAGCTTGAGGTCACCCTAAGGTAGAACTGACCTATGGGCTAACACATCAGCATTGAAAAAGTGACTTATACTTTTTGGGGATGTTTTTTACTTTTTTGGCACTGATGTGTCGGCCCTTGGGTGATTCCTACCTTTGGGTGACCTGACCTCAAGTTGTTTTACCAAATCCTCAGGGCTGTATTGTGATTCATGTAATTCACTTTCATTTGCTACAAAGATGGTACGTTCTGTTATCGGAGGGACAGTTTCATATAGTGATACAAAAAGGAATGCTCAATTAATGATGTTAGAAAAGATCTAAGATCACAATTATGTCTCTTATACTTGAAAATATATCCATTTGCAAGGTAAATGCTATCTTTTTGTTATACAACATTTTGCCCAATGACCATTAATTTTAATTAAAGAATTAATTGTGTGCCTGATGTATAAGTAGGTAACATTTAAGACAGCGCAGATTTGGTCTGCCCTCTTAATGAGTGCCTAATGACTGCCCATATGCAGGGGTGGACACATGACATCAAAAAGGTCATTTACACTTGAGCGTTTGTTAAGGGGGCGTACTAAATCTGCAACGCATCTAAGGTGGATGGAATAGGATACCTATTATCATTAATGATCCATAAATAAACCTCAGTACCCTGGAATTTCATTTCAGATTGCTCTTTAGAATCATTATTAATTAATAAATAAAACATAAATAATGTCCTGTCACAACCAAGGTAACCCAGTTACGGGGTGTCTGATTGGCGGGCATTTCAGCGTTCAGCTGTGGCCATTCAGTCATAGTAAAGTTTGTCATAAATTCCATCCCATTGAAAGAATATGGTACATTTGCCGGTATGTTTTCGTCATAATGTGAAGATATGGGACCAACAACTCCTGACCAATCTTAATCCATCTGTTGGTTCTGTGCCTTGTCAGGCCCAAAAAAAAAAAAAAGGAAGAATTCTAGTTGCCTTTATTATTACGATGGAGATGTTAATTTTAGGGGTGGCCATGTTTGACACGACCAGTGAATCTGACACGACCCCAATGCCAAATAAGCAGGTTAGGTTTGATGGTAAATGGGTTTCGGGTCAAAGCAGCTTGACTCGCTTTGATACAATTAATAAATGGGTCAGGTTCAGGTTGAATCATATAGTTGTATACCCTTAACTTGAGATGACATGAATCTGATCTGTCAACATGAATTACCACATAACCCGTGAACCTGATACAAACCCAACACAAAATATGCTGATTAGGGTTGACTGTGATCTGGTATCCGGTCAAAATGGATCAACCCGCTTTGACACAATTTATAAATGGATCGGGTTCAGGTTGAGGAATATAGTCATATACCCTTATCTCGACACGACATGAACCTGACTAGCCAGCACGAATTGCCGCCCTAGCTAATTTTCGTTACCTGTGCTTTGGTCTTTTTTTCTCATCAAAGAACCGTGTTCTCTCTCAGGGCACGTGGTTTTGTTTGAAATTCAAATATCAAAGATAAAAAAAAATAACCCACGTTTGTGGCTGTGATAGGTTGCCATTCATGACTGAAAAGTTCAAACCTTAGACGATCCTCTTTCATTGGAACATCTCACTGGTACTACTGTGATATATGAGGTTTGATCATGGATCACCAAGTGATATTTTCTACGCCATTGGATGAACCCCGCTTTCAAATGTCGTGTGATCTTCGGACACAAGTTAAACTGGAACAAGGAGAGAAGGCATTAGTTTACTTACTGTAATGTGATAATCCTCTCCTGTCTGAAAGAATTCTTGTCACCAGAGAGGCACACACAGAAAGTGATTTTCACTTTTTTGGGGTATGTGTCTGACTCCTGGAGCCACAAGATTACTTGAGGGCAGGAGAGGATCTCGGTCGAGTCAGTCTTCAAACTAGAGGTTCTGTCAGTTTTTACTAAACGGTGATGGCTTTGAATGCTCATTGAGTTTTAATTAAAAGATGATAGATTCCACTAAGCAATCCACAATTTATATGCGGACTCATATTAGGCATGTACATTTATATTAATTTATTTATACAGATTAAGCCCTGGCCATGCGAGTGTCGGAATTTTATTTTTTTAATTATAAATTGTTATAACCATTGGTATATTTTCAAATGGATTTGCTGGAAAAAAAAATCACATGAACCATGGTCTAAGGGGTTGTCAATGATAAAATTATTTTACATTGGACCTTTTGGTTAATTCTGTGAAGTGGAAGGACTTAGCTGTGATTATTGTGTTACTTTGGCATGCTAGTTGTAACTAAGGTACACGAAATCTCTTTCTTTAAATAATATGTTATCTGTAGCTATGTGTGGAAAGTGAATTGTATATAATTTTTAAATCTTATCTGATGTAGAACAAACATCACAAGCAGTTTTGTGAGTTACACATATGAAGGGCAAAAAGTTCTAGTAGAAATCATAAGCCCCAAGAACGGAATTGTGTGAAATTTGGTGAGTTTAAGTGAAATTTCATGAGGATCAAAACTCATCACTTTTTCATGAGCACCGCCACTTTTTGCATAAATTCATTTGTTAAGGTCCTTAAATTAGTGATTTTTATTTTTATTTTTATTAATTTTCCCTTTTGCTATAACTTTCTATTTAGAAGTCAGAATAAGATCCCGTTTGTTCTAGGATGTTTCTTAGTGATAGTGGTATTTGATTTTGTTAGTAACTCGTTTTTCCTATTTTTGGTAAAATATACCAAATTAGCCTAATTTTGTGCGTAACACGAATTAGGGTTTCTTTTCTCTATTTAAACCATTGTAGCCTTCAAGGCAATTCAATTTTCCATTAATAAAAGTTTCAGAACGAGTTTCTCTTCCTTGGTGAAGTTTAGGGTTTTCCCAACAAAGGAGATGACGTGTTCTTCTCCTTGTTATTCCATTGCATTAGCTGGTATTAGAGCCTAGTCAGTAAGCTTGGGTTCGATGGCTAACTCACAAAACGATGGCAACCTCTTTGGCGATGGTGATCGTGAAGGAGTGGCTCTTTTGAAAGCCGACTTTGAAAATTTCCAGCATGACAACCAACAAGTATTGCGTGATTTGCATACATCAATCACTAGGTTGACGTTGAAAGTTACTCAGCTTCGTGGAGGCGATAGGAATCTCGATGGTCATCAAGCTCATCATGATCGTATTTCGAATCAACAAAATAGGCAATGAATCTATGAAGAACCGCCTAGTGATGAAGAGTACGTCGAAGAAGATAATCATGGACGAAGAGGCCAGGGATTTAGAGGTCATGGTGGCTGTGGAGGCTAAGACTTTAGAGGATATGGTGGTCGAGGAGATCAAGGCAAATATCAGATGAAGATGGACTTGCCCAGTTTTGATGGTCATCTTTACATCAAAGATTTACTTGATTGGCAAGTTAGTGTGGAGAGATTCTTTGATTACATGGAGGTTTAGGAAGAAAAGAAAGTCAAACTAGTAGCCAATAAGTTAACTGGGGGATCATCTGCTTGATGGGAGCCTACTCGACTTAATTGCACAAGACAAAGAAAAGCACCGGTATGATCCTAGCTAAAGATGAAGCGCATGCTACGGGCTAGGTTTTTACCACCAGACTATGAGCAGACGCTTTTCCAATAGTATCAAAATTGTAGGTAGGGAAGTCGAACCGTGGTGACATATATAGAGGAATTCCAGCAACTTCAAGCACGCAATGAGTTATCAAAAACTGAGGTACAATAGGCTACACCATTTCTTGGAGGATTACATGTGGCTATCCAGGATTGAGTATCACTATAAGCCATATTTTCCATTATAGAGGCTATTAACTTAGCAACGAGGGCAGAAGCACAGTTAGATCGAACCTATACGAGGAATCAGGTGCCAAACAGAGGACCCCTCGAATCTTCATGCACTGTGATGAATGAGGAAAAGCAGCCTGTAATGTCACCATAGCCAGTTCCTACGAATTAAGAAGTGAGCAGCAATAGTGGACTGACAGGAAACACAACCCAAACTCTAATCCTTATGAGCGACCCACAGTTGACAAGTGTTATCGATGTGGAGTGTCTGGGCATCGTTCAAATTAGTGTCCATGAAGGAGAACGGCGAACCTAGTAAAGGGTGATGAGGTTGATGAGGAAGAGCAGACAGAGGATGATGACCATGGTGTGACCGAGCTAGATGATGGAGATCTCCTCTCACGCTCTCTTGTGGTAAGGAGACTATTGTTAGCACCAAAGCGAGAGGGACACCCACAGAGGCATAATATTTTCAAGACTAAATGCACTGTCAGGAAGGTCTGTGATGTCATCATTGATAGTGGTAGCACCGAAAATATTGTGTCTCAAGCCATGGTTTTGAAACTTGGCCTGAAGACAGGGAAGCACCCCTCGCCGTATAGCATTGGGTGGATCAAGAAGTGCATCAAATCAAAGATGGATGTCTGTCATATGATCTTAGGGAGGCCATGGAAATTTGATGTTGATGCTACATATAGGGGTTGAGGTAATGTTTATATATTCCATAAAGGGGGACAAAACATTACTCTAGTACCTCTTAAGGGGAACGATCCACCTGAAGCTTCAAAAGTTGAGGGTAAGTCTTTTCTCCTTTCTAGAACTAAAGACTTTGAAGTAGAGGTGGAGAAAATAGGGAAGATTCATGTATTAGTCGTGCAAGGAGTGGTGCAAGCAGACTTTGTTGCGATTCTAGAGAAATTATGACCAATGCTTGATGAGTTTAAAGAGATCACTCCAGAAAAACTACCTCATGGTTAACCTCCAATGCAGGACATACAACATCACATTGACCTAGTACTAGGTTCCAACCTACCTAATCTCCTACACTATCAGATGAGTCCAAAAGAAAGTCAAATTTTACAAGAGCAATTGGATGATCTTATGCAAAAGGAGCTGATTCAGGAGAGCATGAGTCCTTGTGTTGTACCCGCTCTATTGACTTCGAAGAAAGATGGTAGTTAGCTCATGTATGTAGATAGCTGAGCCATTAACAAAATCACAGTCAAATACAGGTTTTCCATACCGTGGCTGAAGGACATGTTAGATATGTTAAATGGATCGAAGATTTTTACAAAGTTGAACCTACGGAGTGGGTACCACCAGATTTATGTGAGGCCTAGGGGATGAATGGAAGACTGCGTTCAAAATAAAATAGGGTTTGTATAAGTGGTTGGTGATGCCTTTTAGACTATCCAACGCTCTGAGTACCTTCATAAGGCTGATGAATCAGGTATTAAAACCCTTCATTGGCAAATTTGTCATTGTTTACTTTGATGACATCATAATATATAATCAATCTAAGGCTGAACATATGGAACACTTAAGGGAGGTTCTTACAGTATTGTAGGAAAATAAACTGTATCTCAATAGAAAGAAGTATAATTTCATGACCGACAGTTTATTATTTCTGGGGTTAGTAGTGAGTGTTGATGGCGTTCAAGTTGATGAGGAGAAGGTAAGAGCAATTCGTGAATGGCCAACTCCTAAAACAGTGGGTGAAATGCACAGAGCAACCTTCTGTAAGAGGTTTGTTAGGAATTTCAGTAGTACTGTCCCACCCATCACTGAATGCATGAAGAAAGGGAAGTTTTAGTGGGGAGAAGAAGTAGATCAGAGTTTTTCTTTTATTAAGGAGAAGTTATACACTACACCAGTCTTAGCATTGCCAAGCTTTGAGAAGCTCTTCCAGGTGGAGTGTGACATTTCCATTGTGGGGGTCGGTGTCGTGCTGTCACAAGAGGGTCGCCCAGTGGCATTATACAGTGAGAAGCTTAGTGAGGCGCTCAAGAAGTGGTCTACATATGAATTGGAGTTTTATGCAGTCTTTCGTGCCTTAAAGAATTGAAAGCATTACTTGATTCAACATGAGTTTGTGTTATTCATTGACCACCAAGCATTAAAATTCATTAACAATCAGAATAACATTAACCAAATGCATGCCAGGTGGGATTCCTACATTGAAAAGTTTTTTCTCATTAAAGCACAAGTCAGGCTAGCAAAATAAGGTCGCTGATGCGTTGAGTCGACGTGCATCCTTGTTAGTATCATTGCGGATTGAGGTTATTGGTTTTGACTGCCTGAAGGAATTGTATAAAGAGGATGACGACTTTGGAAGTATTTAGGTAAAGTACCAAAATGGAAGGTCTGTAGAAGGCATGCTGGTTCAAGATGGATGCCTATTTCATGGTAATCAATTATGTATCCCAAGAAGTTCACTAAGGGAGCAGATAATCCATGAGTTACATGGTGGTGGTTTGGGTGGACATCTGGGACGAGACAAGACAGTGGCCTTAGTTGAAAAATGGTACTAAATTGACCTCAGTTAAAGAGGGATGTGGGCAATCATGTTTGCAAGTGCCCAATTTTTCAAATGGCAAAAGGTCAATCTCAAAATACAGGCCTACACCTACCTTTACCAATTCCAACATTGCCTTAGGTGGATCTATCTATGGATTTTGTATTGGGTCTTCCACGAACTCAACGAGGTATAGATTCTGTCTTTATGGTAGTTGATAGGTATTAAAAAATGACACATTTTATTCCCTGCAAGAAGACTTCAGATGCTACGCATGTAACTAATTTGTTCTTTAATGAGATTGTCCATTTGCATGGAGTGCCTTAGTCCATCATATCAGACCATGACACTAAGGTTCTTTCCCATTTTTAGAAGACTTTGTGAAAGCGGTTTGACACATCTCTGAATTATAGCAGCATAAATCATTCACAGACTGATGGTCAGACTGAGGTGGTGAACCAGACCTTAGGCAATCTTATTCATTGTATTTCTAGTAGAAAATGAAGCAATGGGACTTATCACTGACACAAGCAGAGTTCACTTTTATAGCATGGAGAATAGATCGACAAGGAAATCACCTTTCTCCATTGTTTACTGTTGTCCACCAAATCATGCACTGGATTTAGAACCACTGCCTAAGTGTTGTAGAATGAGTATTGCAGCTAAAAATATGGTAGATAGGATTCAGGCCATACAAGAGGAGGTGCAGAAGCAGCTTGAAGAGTCTAGTGCCAAATACAAAGAAGCGGCTGATAAGAAGAGGTGGGAGAAGATCTTTAAGGAAGGAGATTTGGTGATGGTCTATCTGTGAAAAGGGAGATTTCCTGTGAGCACTTACAACAAGCTAAATGATAAGAAGTATGGTCATTACCAGATTGTCAAGAAGATTAATAATAATTCTTATATTGTTGATCTTCCAGATGATATGGCTATTTCCCCTACTT
>JAOXJP010126516.1:0-13711 GCA_025762735.1 Platanus orientalis | reverse complement strand
TATATATAGTAGCCTCATGCCCCTTTCTCTCTCATCCACATGGACACTTTAATTAAACTTTTGTTCTTTCCCAAAACACCCTCTAAATGTAGTATTCTCATACGTCTTCCTCTCCCAACTCCTAAAATCTCTCCATTGTGCCATTATAAGCTACTTCATTGTTTTTAAAATCTCTCCATATTGATAATTTTATAGCTCCTAAAATCTCTCTCCTAGATAACTAAAATTTACTTTATTATTATTTTTTCTAAAATCTCTCCTTCAAATAAAACATTGACAACACTTTTCTCTCTCATCCACAAGGATACTTTTTTTCTCCTTTAACTGTATTTTCTTTCTAAATTAAATTCTTTTTTTTTAACGCCATGTGTCATTTCATGCTCAAATTTTGGTAACTCTCCTAAATCATCTCCATAACTATAATCTTTCTATAAAAAACCAAAAGATTCTTATAGTCCTTAACTTAAAAAAAATGATTGTAATTGATTACATTATATTCTTTCTTTTTTCGTTTTTTATGCCAATAAAAAATAGATACTTTTTCTAAATTAAATCTTTCCAATTCAAAAGTTTCTTCCCTCTTAAATTGTCCAATTTTTTATGCCACGTGTTATCTCATGCTCAAATCTTGGTAGCTCTCATAAACCCTCTTCGTACCTATCAAACTAAAACATCCTTATAAAAAATGAAAAAAATTCTTCTAAATTAAATCTTTCCAATTCCCCTCTTAAATTGTCTCTAATTGTGGTAAGTATCTAATTAAAAACAACAACTCAATGATGTCTATTAAGTTTCGTATTTAACACAAATTATTTTTAATTGTAGTTATTCAATTGAAGACGACATTGTAGTAACAAAATAAATAATCAAGGTTGTGTCAACAGAGGCAAGAGCTCTGTATAATTTATGGTGAGTTGGATTGACTAACTATTTTTCTTCCACTATTGTTGTGAGAGATTGAGACCATAGATGGGGAAGAATCACCGAGTAAAGATCCCATTGTACTTATGCAATAAACTATGTTATAGGTTTGCAAGACGTTGAAGGACTCCAAATCACGAAGGATTTGACTTGTCAACCTTTCAAGTCTCTTTTTACACGTTTTTGTTATTATGCTTTGTCTTCTTCCTTTGCCTTTCGGTTTTTACGCATTTCTAGTTTTTTGCATGTTAACACTTGCTCTAATTTTTTATTTTAATTATATCACTTTCCATTTTTTACTTTCTACCGTCATGTTCATTGCAAATTATATGCTAGACTTATATTTCTCAATCTATCTTTCTTAGTTAATGTACTATTTCCAATCGAGCATCTAACATCTATTAAAATCTTTATTTCATCGTAGTAAACCCCTCTCCTTTCCCAGTGGGTAGATCATGTTTAAGTGATCTAGTTGTCCTTTAGTTTATCTTCTAGAAATAATTGTTATGTGTTCCTAAGATAAATTGATTGTGGATGCATGAAAACGATAATGTATAGGTTAATAATCCAAAATTTGTTTCGTCATGTAAAAATATCATCTATGGGAGTGATTGGTCTAAAACCGCCAAGATGAAATCAGGCCTTGGTTCCAATTAGAAAAGTTGGGCCATGGAGTCAACTGATCATTTATGAATTTTCTTTTGCTTTTTTAGATGGTACTATTTAAATGACAAAAGCCAAGATCCACCCCCCCTCTGATCCATTCGACCGCTGGGGTGGACTTTATGAATGTGTCGCATGGTGAAACAAAACAATATATATTGTTTGAATGATCTCACGCAACTCTTTATGTCTCTTAATAAAAATCTCCTTCCTTAATTAATCCATTACTCTCACGTATCTTGCTCTTCCATTTCCTCTTATCTTGGGTTTCCCTTCACATTCCTCATCTCTTTACTCTCTTTGTCTACCTTAAAAATAACTTAAATCAAGCATTCTGTCCCATGTTCAAAATGCAAAATATCTCATTCTCTCCTTTAATAATTATCTCTTTATTATGTTTGTTTCTTGATTATGATTCCTATTTTAATTAGGTTTCCTTTGGTAACTCAAAGAGAATAAAAAAACAATCAATTGCTAAATGCAATCAATTTTTATATTTAAAAAAAAAAACAAAATAAAAAAGTTTCTCTATATTCCTTAAATTTATCATTCTTTATTTTTCTTTCCCTCTACCTAAATCGTACTTTTATTAATTTCCTTGATTAGAATTTCTATCTTGACTAGGTCATCTATGCCACTTTGGCCTACTATTTCTTTTCTTTTTTTTTTTTTTTTAAATTGACATTTCATTGATTCTTATTACTATTAATGCTATTTTTGTTTTTTAGGGATTCTTCTCTATTATTTCCTCATTTTTTTAAGGAAAAATTTAAAATTCTCACTACATCCCTTACTATATATAGATCCCTAAAATCTTTCCATTTATATCTTTCTCTCCCACCGTCTAAAATCATGCATTTTTAATTACACTTGATTAGGTTTCTTATCTTATTAGGTTTTCTATTAATATTGAAAACTTATTTCTATTGTTTTCTCCCCTTCTTCGATTTAACTTAAAGTCCCATGTGGCACCTAAATAAAGTGCCACATGGACACCCCTCCTATCTTTCTCTCTCTAAATACTTCTACATCTCTCCTAAAATCTCTCCCACCTCTATTAATGTTTATATTGATTTTCACTTTGAATATCTCTCCCAACTAATAAGTTTTCATCTCTATTAATATTGATTTTCACTTCCTTAAATCATTCTCTTCCCCATGTATTTTGCAACATAAAAAAATCTCTCACCAACCACAAAATGTCGCCTAATCCTATGTTAAACCCTTCTAATTTTTCTAATACATATCTTTCACTATTGATTTATCTATACCAAATGATGAATTCTCTTTCTACTAAAAAAATTGAATTCCCTCTTTTTAAATCTCATGATTAAATTTCTTATTAAAATTGGTAACTCAAAAGACAATATATATGAAAGGATGTTCTGTCTAGGATTTGGTGTCTAGGATGGTGTCCAGGATATCATGGGCCATCATATGGAATAAAATAGATATTTCATATTCAAAAAATGGATCACCCACCCGTTTTATTCCATATAATGTCCCCTGGTGTCTACTATTATCTTCATTGCAAAAAAAAAAAAACCATTATCTTAGGTCCTCAAGTATTCATTGTTAAAAGTGTTTTTTACAAATCGAAAGACCATTTCATTGATCCAATACTCTACTTAAAAAAATAAAAAAAAATCAAATAGTTTAATTGAGGGGTCTAGAAAACCAAATTGCATTGATTGTTGCTAAGTTATACTAAATTTAATAATAAAATAACACAATACAATATGAATCACTAATGGGTGTTGTATCTAGTATTTTTGAAGGGAAGAAAATGTTCTGTGATGAAAAAGTGTCTATAATGTTTATGGTAAACTATAAGTTGACACATATCATTTTGGGGGTTTAAAAAAGGTTGACACATATTGTGTTGGGGGTGTTCAAGTGTAAAAAAAGAGACACCAAATTCAAAAACCCATCATGTGTCAATCAATGGCATGGCTACATAAACCCGTGACAACATAGACACTCATTCTCCTTTTGAAGAGATGGAGTTTGGTTAATAATAGATTTTTTAGGTTTGAAAATTTTAAATTTGTTTAACATGTTTATCCATTTTTCCTATGGTTTACAATGTACAACTTAACCTCACTTAGATGAAACAAGTAAATATTTTGTTTTTCACTTCTCTTTTTTTAATCCAATGTTAGAAGTTAGCGATTCCCAAATTAATCATTTTAAATTGATATTATATAATGTGATTTTTAATTTTTATTATTAAAACTTATAACCTCAATGCATATACAATTTTACTTTTTCTTTTAATATGTAGTTTTTGCTATTATTTTTTAAATATTAAATGTTATTAAATTTAAATATTTTTTTAGCTGTTGCATGAAACAAATATATTTGGTGCTACATTTCTTAATAAAAATTCATACAAAAATGAATTCATGTCAAATTACATTGTCCGTGTGTATTCGTAGGGGTTCACTATTAATCTTAGATTAAAAAGAAGACTAGCTACCAACCAAAAAGTAAAAATTAAAATACAATGATATCTTTTACAACATCGCTTTTATTGGTGTAAGATAACGAGTTCAAACATGTTACCTAATAAATACCATTTTTAGTAAAGAAAAACAGTTACCATTTCACCTCACACACAACACATACTTCCTATTTGAGTGCCTTCATATTTAGAATAAAATCTTTTTGTTTAATTGCATTTCATCTATTTATGGTAGCTTCCTCAACTTCAATCAGTAAAATATTTCCCATAGATTTGAAAGTGGATCTGGCTGCAGTCTGACTTGGTTTGACCATAACTAGCATCCTAAGCAGTTTTATAGAAGCTTAAAATCGTAATTTGTCAAAAACCACATATAACCTAAACAACTGCTCAAAAATAAAATCAATCGGTTTTTATGTTTTCCAGAAAAATAGAAAAAAAATAATTAGAAACGTGTCTTCCCATTTTTATTTTTTTGGTAAAGGTGTTTTTCCTAATTCCACTCACACTTACCATGAATTGTTATATTTTTTTTTCATATTTTATTACATTTTTTGGTATGTCTAAAAATTAGAAACCCGATCATAGGCCTTCTATTGCATTATGAATTGCTTTATTTTTTTTTAGTATTTTATTACATTATACTTGTGTTTGAAGTGAACGGTTCGAATTCACCTTTCCGATTCGATGGTCGATCCCTCAAAACTAACAATCTTCATCACCACCACCAAAAAATAATGAGCAGTCATCTCTATATTCTTAAACAAATATGCTAGTTTTATTAGGTAATTGACACACATACTACATAAGCAATTGGTTATATCTTATGGTCAGGAAGTACATGAAACCTATAAGATTTAAGGCTACAATGTATCAGATAAGATATTTTATTTACCAATTGGATCATCTAATTCTACCATGACAAGTTTGTGAAATGTGTGTAGGGATGAGCCATAGCATATGGAGCAATGGTGATATGTGCACAGGCTAACACAATACTAAAAATATTAAACAAAAATGGAAGAAGAGCCACTTCGAGGGTGGAGGCTTCCATTTTCTAAAGGATAAATTTTTATTAATGTTTTTTTTTACTCTTATAAGCTTGAATGGCTTGACAATATATAATTAAAAAATTACCTAATTTTCAAAATACATACGGGAAAACTATGAATTATTCCCACAACCTCTTACTAATCAAGTTTCCAAAATAAATATAGTTAAATAGAGAAATAAAAATAAACAAGAAAAGTTTGCAATACAATCCTATAGAGATCCAAAACTCAAGATGAAAGAAATAATTATCAAAGAGGATAAAACAAGACCCCACTAGGCACAACGGTGGAGATGTCATAAAGCTTCATCACTTTCTCATTGTAGGAAGTCAGCGGCGATTTTCCCATCGGTCCTTCGATAAACCCACGTTTGCAAGTACGGGCACCAGCGTAGGCAGACAAAGCCAACAAGCTAATCTCTTGATAGGAGCCTACAGCGAAGTCATTAAGGGTGGTATCAAGGGAAGAGATGGCATTGTCGTACTCAAATCCACATCGGAGGAGACCTTCCCTCTCCCGTGTGCTTATACGTTGCCCAAGCAACTGACTTATGTAATCTTTCGTTTCATTAGCACTTTTTGACGACAATTGGAATGAGATAAGTGTGAGGCCCTTAATGTCTGTTGAGACGGAACGAGGGTCTGAAGTGAAAGCTCCTATGCAAAATATGTAATCTTGGGTTTTCCTACACACCTTCTCTACCTCCAATGGGACGGTCTCTGCCACCATTGAAACAGATGAACTATGGAAGTGAAGAAATAGAAAGAAAAAGAGAAGTAAGGAAAGATGAACATAGGCCATTTTCTTTGATAGCAATATTGCCAAGGGGTTGCAATGTCAACAGGTTGTTATAAAATAGAGAGTCAATACGTTTTGCTTCAAGGAGGATATGACAGGTGGAGAAAATAAGTTGTGAGTTTAAAACTTTACAACTTTCCCTTGCCATTTGGTGCAACCTCATTGATGCAAGACGATTCTCTTTCTTATTTTTGTAAGAGAGATGCTATTTTCACTACAAGACATTGACTGAGTCCTAGCCAATTGGACTCAGGTAGGATTGATATTGTGCAACACTTGACTAGGATAGGATAAGTAGGTAAGAAGAGTGAGTCATATTGAGTGGAGAAAACTGTTGCTCCCAACCCGGGGAAGAGGGACCTGACGGTTGAGTTCTCGACCTCATGCATCATTAATAAGGTTGATCTCATTGCAGAACAGTTACTTATTGATTGTTGATACCCAGTTATTTTATTATTATTGTTGTAATGCCACCACCAAATCTTGAGGTCAAATCTTATCTCCGCGCTGCCTTCCATATGCATGCATGTTTCTTTCTGGTTTTGCTACAATGGATAAAGCTAATAATTAATACAAATAAGTGGCCCTTGACAGAGCCATAAAAGGTAAGAGGAAAACCACAAAATCAACTAGGGTGATTGATGAACAAATTGAGATTTTTTTTAATAATATAAAGGTAGAGTTTCATTTAAAAATCACAAGAAATAAAAACTTTATTACAATACTTATCATCTTGGTCGATGATCTTGTACAAAGGGAAAGGAAAAGAATAAGCCAATATCAATGTTCTCACATTCGGATTACACATCAATCAAAGTATATTGATTTGTTGTAATTTTTATCTTCTTCAAAAAGAATCAAAATATATTGAGAACGTGAACTATGACTCATGCATTGTTTCTTCTTCCTCTTGTCTCTCAATCTCTTCTTCTTCTTTTTCCAAACAACAAGGTTGTAGCCCTACTGAAGAATTCTTGGGAACATGCTTGGTTTCCACATGAGCAAGAGTGCCCACTACCTATCTAGTTGCATAGAACATGCTTTGGCGATCTAGGGACACTCAACATGTTGGTTAGTAACACCTACCACCATTCTAGAATGCAATTCTATTAGCCTTTAAGGAAATTGATTAATTAGGTGGTGTATCATATTACAATTGTCTCCTTCTAAGATGGATCATGACATGTAGCATAAGGAAGTGCCATGATAGATAGTTTCAATACATGGACACATGGCACAAAAGTAAGGGTACACTTGGAGCAGCAATTGAAGGTAGTTATCTAACCACCCATTTTCAAGGTTCCAAAACATGGGACAAAGCATGGGACAAGTGGAAAGACACTTGGATGAGGTTTCTGCAACTAAATGAAAATTACAAAGCATGGGACATGTGGTAACAGAGCTTGAAATATAGATTTAGAAGATGACTAATGGAAACTTCCCTTCTCTAGCTATAAATACAGATTTAGGAGTTCTCTCACTAACATCTTCAACAAATCAACAATCCAATTAAACATTGTTCTAGACAGATCAATGTATTTTATTTAGCAAATCTAGTTATTAACTTTATATCAATTTACAGCTTGCTCGTTAGTTCAAAATTATGTAAAAAGCATTTCGTTTCAGTTGTTTATGTGCTTTATACTTAGAAGACTCAAATATGATGTATGATTGTGTTTGTAAGTATTTGTTTTATTTAACACAATATATTTTTTTTCAACACTTTAGTTTTATTGCTCCCACATTTTCTATTTTAGTATTTTCATTGTTCATTACTTTTCTATTGCATGTTATTACTTTCGACCTGCGACATTTTTTTTTTTTTTCAAAAGTCCTTTCGTATGAGACAAAAAGAACCCATTTTAAAGGACAAACCTTCCTTTCACCAATTTTGCCTAAAAATTGTCTTATTTTTTTGGAAGGGAGACCAATCTATGGTTAAATACATTGGCTACTTTATGATGCATGATGAAGAGACATTAGTCAATGATATCATCAAGTTGAAGCTATTTGGGAACTCATTGATAAATATAGCCTTTATTTTGTATATAAATATGCATATTTATATAGTTTTAACATGACAACTAAAAGAGTCATTAAATTTTGTCTTATTACCCTATATTTCTTCAATTTATGGCTGAAATTGAATATCAAACACAACCAAAGAGAATAACATGACAAAATATTGGCCGATCAAAAAAAGTGGCTACATCTACGATTAAAATTTTTTTTACTACAACTAAAATTTTCCGTCATGATTGAAAAGTTTTGGCCATAATCGAAAAAAATGGATCATGATCAATATGAAAGTTTTTATCAACCAATTGATCAATTAAAAGATCGGTTGGTTGACAAGTGACACCAACCATGAAAGATGGCAATTAAGAAGTCATCAGATTTTGGCTCATTATATTACTTATCTCCAAATTTTATTAATTTAAAGAAAATTTTAAAAATTTGAAGAGACGGGAGGACAATGTTGACACCGGAATTTATTAACTTGTAAGGATCATGATATGTGGCATAAGAAGATGCCATGATAGATAGTTTCAAGACATGGACATATGGCGCAAAAATGAAGGAACACCTGAAGCAGCAATTGAAGGTAGTTAGATACCTACCCGTTTTCAAGGTTGCAAAACATGGTGTAGAACATGAGACATTTGGAAAGACACTTGAACGAGGTTTCTATAATTAAATGAAGGTTGCAAACATGGGACATGTGGCAGCAAAGCAGGAAATACAAATTTAGAAGATAACTAAAGGAAACTTCCCTTTTCTATCTGTAAATACCAATGTAAAGCAAAACAAGAAAGCTCTCTAACCAACATCTTCAATAGATCAACAATCTAACAAGACAGTGTGCTAATTAGTCCAAAATCTTATAAAAAGCATTTTCATTTCAATTGTTTATTTGCTCTGCACTTAGAAGACTTAAATCTAATATATGATTGTATTTGTAAGTATTTATTTTAGTTAACACTGTATTTCTTTTCTAGCACTCTATTTCTATTGGTTTAACATTCTAGTATTTTCATTATTGTTCATCACATTTCTATTTCTGGTTATAAATTTTGACTTGTGGCATTTTTTTTTTAAATTTCTAAAGTCCTTTCATATAAGGGGGAAAAACATATTTTGAAGGATGAACCCTCCCCGCCTTCACCAATTGCCTAAACTATTTTGGTGGTTGGACAGACGGCTGAAAAATCTTTTTTTTTTTTTTTTTCACTAACTCAGTCTGATTTGGTGCCTAGGATCTTAGAAAAGTCTGAATTTTGTATCATGTGTCACTAACATGCCTTTGCACCCAATTTTTGACCAACAATTACTTAAAACCCCTTCATTATTCAATTACATCGTATTATCATAACATATATCGATCAACCCAACATTACTTACAAACATTGATCATGATATTCATAATCACCATAGCATCTACCACAACCATTACTTCCACTATTACAACAAATGAATGATTGACCTCGCCGCCCTTCTTTTTTTCTTGTGTTATCGCGCCCATTTTTTTATGCCACACACAAAAATCATCATAGATATGATTGATAGTGTTAGGAAAGTTTAGCAAAGTAATAAAATTCTGTTAGAAGCATGTAAGAGGTCACCTCCATTGCTATTGTCACCATTGCCACCGCCACCGCTATCACCAGCTAGTGCTTTAAAGGTCCTAGCCATCTCAAGAGTTTTCTTCGTTGGTTGGTTTTTTTTTTTTTAATTTTTTTACTTTTACGGTCAAGAGTTTAATAGTATTGTTTCTTTTACCTCTAGTAGGACCTCTTTAATTTTTTTGTATCTTCCCAATATTACAAGCTACAAAGCAATACCTATTACTAATTGTTAGATTAACAAGAGCGAACATGTAGATTCTGAGTGTGCTCAAACGTCATTACCTTAACGTCTTGTATGCACATATGTTGACACATGACATCCATACATGCATGTATACAACTGAGAACTAAGGAGTTGATATCTTCTTTGTTGGGACACTAATATTCCACGTGATGAGATATGGGCCTAAACCACTCACAATCTATGTAATGAGAAATGCAAAACCATAAAAGATATTAACAAGCACACACAATATAAGGATTTTACGTGGTTTGGCCAAGATGCCTACATCCATAAGGAGATCTGTTATTCACTATATGAGAAAAGTAAAAGATGTAGAAAGCTATCATGCTTAAGCTCTTACCATAGAACCCTAGTCGTTAACCCTGTAACACATTTCTTTGTCACTTCTCTCAACCATATGAAGAACCCCTTTCTCACTTTTTCTCAAAACCTAAAAAAGAACATGTTTTCTCACCTTGAACAAAATCCCCAAAGAAAAACCCATGAGAAGGAAAAACCATATCACACCACTCTCATATCTCATGGTGGAGATATATAGAATTTTTATTCTTGTGGAATCTATGGAAAGAGCACTCACATGTTTCAACTTTTCCTAGTTAGAGAAAGAAATCAACTCATCTGGAAGTTTCCTTTCGGCTGAAAGCTTACCAAAAACCCAACAATCTCATCCTTAGAATGTTTCCAAGCATCTAAAAGATGTCATGTATGTTGAAGTCAGCTTTACCTGTATCTTTTCTACGACACATAATCTATGACATGAGCATCACACTCCACCTTGGTCCACCATTTCAAACTACCCTAGAAAAAACATGCACTTGTCATTCTTAGTGAACTTTGCGCCATATATACCTGAAACACACTTTCACCTTGAACCTGAATCATAACTTATTTTCTATCAGCATAAACAACCATTGTCTTTGAAAAAGTACTGTTATATATACCATCGAATCAATTTGGTCCTAACACCATCTAACTCAATCATAACTTGACCAATGCACATGTGTTGTTATCCCGAATTGACTCACCTAATAAACTCTATAAAGGGACCTCGATTTGTCCTCTCTAATCATAGGAACTATCTCACCATCGTCTATCCCTGGAAGCCTATAACACCTGTCTTTTTCCCAATTACAAAAGACATTGTAAAGTGTTTTTCATTCCATGTACCCCATTTTTAACTATCCATTAAGGTCAAAGGAAGACCATTAATGATCGTACTCCCCATTAGATAATACGAACCATCATACTTTTCTCCTTTCATCAAGACTAAACAATCGCATGTGATTTTCATGGCTCCACTTGTAGCTAAAAACCTGTAACCCATGGAGTACAACCAGCTTAGTGATAGTAGATTTTTTCGCATCTTTAAAACATATGACACAGCGTCCAAAGTACAAACCACTTTATCAAATATCTTGATCTCCACCATCCCAACAATTATGATGTCATAAGTGGACCCATCATCCAAACAAAAAACACATGTCTTTTTCTCTTAGAACGTATCAAAATATTTTTTCTTGAAGCATATATGAAAATGACAACCCGAATCTAATATTCATTCATCATGAGAAAAAGTGTCCATACCTTTGGAGATTGTGAGAATATCTCCAATGTATTCCTCATATTCTTTTGCTAACATTGTAATGTGATTGTCACTTTATTTTTGTCAACATGTTTTGGACAACCCCTCTTAATGTGATCATATTTTTTTGCAATAAAAACACTACACCTTGCCCTTTCTTCTAGACTTAGACTTAGACATGTTATACTCATATCCCCTTAAAGATAACATTCTTTTGTAATTCTCTATCTAACCAATTAACTCAAAATCTTGATCTCCTTAAAGATTTGGTTTTCTTCAAATCTTATTAGATGAGAGTGATGTAGTGATGCCCTATAGGCTTACTATATCTTTCTCGAATAGTTCGTTGTTGTCAAGTTGACAGAAGAATCAATAAACGAGGTAAGAAGTTAAATGACTTGTCTTCTTCCTTCACCCTGACATTAACTTTCTATAGTTGATCCAAGAGTTAGATGAACACATTTATGTGTTCTAACATGTTTGCACCTTCTACCATTTTTAGCCCATACAGTTGTTGCTTTAGATATATCTTGTTAGTGAGATTATTTTCCATGTAGAGTTTTTCCAACTTCTCATATAAAATTTGTGTCAAATCCTCATCCTTAACGTTAAATAAAATGTTATCCGCAAAACAAAGATGAATTATACTGATTGCCCTCATCCCTATGTCTTTCCAATCATTATCCTACATCTTTTTTGATTTGCCTTTCTTTCCTTGCAATGCCTAGTACAAATCTTGTTGTACTAACACATCATTAACCTTTCTTTGCCAAAGAGTGAAACTACTCATTTTATCAAAATTTTTCATAAAAAACTTATCAATGGAAACCTTTATTGCTATCGTGAACCAACCCAAATTTTTTAGAAAGTAACCATTTGAATAAAAAATATTTTTACTCACCGATTTCTTCTTCTTCATCCCAAACACAACCTAGTGGCTCTAATATCAATTGTTGGTATAGCATAAACAACCTTGATATTTCACATGATGAGATACGAGCCTAAACCACTCACAATCAAATAATAAAGAAAAAAAAATCAACAAACACACACATGACAAGGATTTTATGTGATTCGGCCAAAATGCCTATATCCACGGAAAGATCCATTCTTTACTATATGAAAAAAGTAAAAGATGTATAAGGCTCTCTTACTTAACCTCTCACCCTAGAAGTCTATAAGCCAAACCCCTTAACCCTATTACACCCTTCCCCCTCACTTTTAACAACCAAGTGGAAAACCCCGCTCATTTTCTCAACACTTGTTAAAAAACCCTATTTTTCCACTTAGAACAAAACCCCTAAAGAGAAGACCCATGATAAGGCAAAACCATATCCCATCACACTCATATATCATGTGTGGATATATATAGGGATTGTCTTGTGGAGACTATGGAAAGAGCAGCAATACGTTCCTACTTCTCCTAGTTGAAAAAAGAAACCAACCCATATGGAAGTTTCCTTTCAGCTACAAACTTGCCAAAAACCCAACAGCTACTACGGTCTAAAGCGTGGTATCATATGCAATGCAACACATACCCCAAAAAAGGGGGAAAATACAAATTTGGTGGGTGATTTTCTCTCTTTTTTTGTGTAAATGATTACCACCTTTTTTTTTTTTGGATTTAAATTTGCATAAAAATTAATAATTTTGACTTCCTATTTGAAAAAACATGGTTTGTTCTTTTTTATGGATTGGAGGGCGCTTATCACTGTTTGGCACTGATGTGTCAGCCCCTGACTCCTTAGCACCTATTCGTTCATGGATTATTCGTACTTGATTCTTTGGGGTTGTTAATACTAATTCCACGTAAAAGGCATTTGTTTTTTCAACATTCTCTTTCCGGGAAGAAAAGAGCACCAAATATAATCCACCCACCATTCCTCTGCCAATATTTCAAATATATTAATGCCAATGGGATTAAAATTAGATATGGTGCTTCTTATCGTCCTGCATAATGCAAAATTAATACTTTCTCTCATTACATGATTCATTGGCATGAGACCCTAAATTTCCATGCATGTTGATTTGGCATTGTTCAAGCAAAGTTATCAAGCAAGAGAGAGAGAGAGAGGTGCACCGACAACGCTCGTCTTTGCACGCTCAGAAGTCATAACCTAAACCAATTAACTGACCAAATATGAAACATAGATATTCTAGACCGCGTGTACTGCAACCAACACCAACACCAGCATTACCCACCACAAGGGATATTTAAAGCTTCATTCTCCAGAAGGAAAAGTCTCTATCCTAATGATGAAATAATGGCATGAGATTTCTATGGCAACCTTAAATCATTTTTTCATTCAAATGTTGGCCTAATTGATATGTACCCCCCCCCCCCCATCCCCTATATATATA
>JAOXJP010126505.1:0-13711 GCA_025762735.1 Platanus orientalis | reverse complement strand
TCAGACCACATGTCATGCACTTATTGGTAATGGTGCGGTACTTGTCCATTCAGACTGGAGATGATTCTAAATCTAAATGAGTAATGATCCTACTTTTACTATAAAAAATAAAAATATGGTTCTGCATATTTTTATTTTATTTATTAAAACAAAAGTCCTAAAGGCGTCCTAAATGAGAGCATATTCCTTTGGATCCTCTCCTGCCACCTCATGACCTGTTAAGGTCCTGTTTAACAGGTGGTCCAACATGATTGGCAGGAAAAAAGTGAATTACAATTTTTGAAAGATTGATTTTCACTTTTCCCCGCCATGTCATGCCACTTATTAAACAGGACCTTGACAACACGAGACATAACAATAACATTCCTTAACAAATGGGACAATTAAATCCCACATAATCAATTACTTTTGTTTTCAGTCTGACCCATCCAAGCGGGGCACCATCAATCTGAGTTTCGATAGATTCATGCTACGTACCAAGCAAATTTTTACACAAAATTATCATCACCGGAATCTGACACACTATAAACAAAACATTCACATACTTAAACAGATATTTGACGCTCGTGATCCTCTCCTGACCTGAAACCTTAAAGTCCTGCCTATTTGTCCTGCTGTTACTGCCATGTAACACATACCCTCAAAAAATCAATTCAAGTGGATGCTTTTCACTTCTAGGGTGCAGCGACAACAAGAAGGAAGATAGGCAGGACTTTAAGGTCAGGAGAGGATCCCAAACTCGAAATTTGACTATCAAGCACAGGAAATACCGAGGGAAGTAGTTGTAAATCTTTCTTAGGCAGTTCTCCTTAATACCGAGTAGAATCCTGGTGAAACTCTGATATTGTCCATACTTATCTCTGGAACCTCTGGAATTGTTGGAAGTGCAACTGATGGTGGCTCATAAAATGCATAAAACCCATCTTTTGACCGCTTTGCTGCTTGAAACACTGAAGCAGAAGTTGGTTTGGAGCGAAAAACTGAGTGGAGAAACTTGTGAATAGATCGAAAAATCTTTGAAGATCTTTTTGACACCAGTGGTGGTGGCTGGGGATTGGACAAACGTGGCATAGATAAGCTGCGAGCCATTTCTTTCCCGGAGAGAAGAGGGGTGGTTCTAGAGACGATGGCCGAGTCGAGTTGGCGTTCAAATGACTTGAGCTCGAATGAGTCGTAGAGCAAGCTACCACAGTCCCAAAGAGGAGACCTAGCTTGTTTAGATTGAATTGGGTTCTGTTCCAGAGCCTTATCCATCTATTGTGAACTTCAAAATGAGAGTTATAGAAAGGAGAGATTATATGGCTAGAATAGTAGATGGGTTGAAATCACAAAAGGTACCCTTTTCTCTAATGGTTGGTTAAGGTTCAAAAGGCCCTATGACCCTATTGAACATTCAATATTTGGCATTTATAGACACATGTGGTTCAAGATCTCTTCTTTTTCTTTTTTACAACCAAGTTGGTTACTGGTACATGCCCCATGCTCACCAACCCATGAAGTTTTACTGACCTCAACAACCAACATCAACATAGCCACTGAGGGTCCCCAGGGGTCAAAAACTTTTTTAATTTTTATGAATACCGGGGGTCAAAAGCATTATGGTGAAAGTGTTGTGGTACTCACGCTCAACACGTGGCCAAAAGGAGTTTTAAATTTTGGGGATATGCCAGCCTATTTTGGTCATGAGTGATGAGTTATCATAGCACTTTGAGTGCAACAAAACCTTATCCCAACTACTGGGGTCAGTTGCATGAATCCTGTTATTCCATTCCATCAAATCTAATGGCATTGACAAGATACTTTTTTGTTTCTTTCTGGCAGTTGCATAAATGAGTGATAAGAAGCATGCATGTATCTCTTTCGTTGCCCTTTAAACAATAGAAGCCCATCTACAATATATGGAATGTCACTAAATTTTAGATTCTGATAGTACAATCAAGTCTTAATTTAAATCCACCAAATAATCATCCAACTTGATGGAGAACAGATTGTGGAAAAGCTTCTAACACGTAGACATGGTGAAGTCAAATCCAAAGGGCCGTGAGATGGATTAACTTCAAATGATCTAACTTTTGGTCATAAGTATTGCATTTTGGTAATCCCAATGACAGCGAGCGCATCAATGGGAATCCTTCGGGCCATTTTTCAATCTGGAAAAAAGGCCGTTTCAGGAGTCAAATAGTAATTTTTTATGTACCATTTTTAAGGGTTTTTGGGTCCTAATTGGTTTTAGAAGTCCATATATATCTAATAAATTAATATTTGTACTGAGATTTAAAAGAGTTAGGTCTCTTTAACATTTTTTAATAAATTTTAATATTTTTAGGAAATTAAGATTTTGTGGATATACATACAATTTGTAATGGAATGTATTCATTATACAATCAAAATTATTCAATTTCTCTTAGGTTTTTATCTTAGTATTTTTTGTGTTCAAGGTTCACTCTCTTGAGTAGAAGGTAGTGATCTTCTCTTTTCCTTTCACGATTATCTCTATGTCACAACATCATCTCACTCGACTCACGGCGCAATTGAGTCAACAAGGTTTTATGGTGTTCCTCTGTTGTTAAATCAAGTTCTTATCATTTTAGTAACCTAAATTGACTCAATAGATAATATGTTGGGCTTATGTGGACCTAACCTGATGCTACAAGGTCTTAATTGAGCTTTAAGCATTGGGACAAAAAAGCACAATAGAACATAACACCAATCGGATTCAAGTATGCGGTGTGCGCGAAACAAAACGAGAAAACAATAAACGGCAAAAAACAATTGTTGGCACATGAAATTTTGTATAATTACAAAATTACCCATATCACAATGGATGAATAAGTCCCCATGAGAAAGGGTTAGAATCAAGGGTTCACAAAGATGAATAGTACATCGCAAAGGACACATGGCTCGCAATTGAAGGTTGTTCGCGATTGATCATTCTTCACATGAAATAACGACATCGCGAATAGCTCTTTTCACGATGGATGAACAATGTGTTTCGCGAAGGTGTGCTTCACAAGAAACAATGTTAGAATCACAAATTTGCTACTTAAAATGGCACAAATCCTGAGGAATTACAAGGACAATGGTTTTAGACTCCAAAAAATACTCAGAAACATAATAGAAAGAGTCCTATTCACACATGACTCATCCATCTGTACGGATCTCGAATTATATGCAATATGCATTCCAAACAAGAAATTTACTTCAAATAGAATTCTATCATATCTGCAAAATTTCACATATTAAGGGATTAGATAGAGTTAAAGTTGGATTCTCATACGGTTTAGAAGTTGAACAAGCATGCAAAGTCACTTCAACAACAAATTAAGCATTGTCACACCATCAAGTCTCATATTCAGACAAGAAGTACTGCAAGCTAGAAGCAAGACACTAAATGTGTAGCAAAGTCATAGAAGGAAACAAGCTATGAATAACTATATAAACCCTAATCCCTTTATGTTTCATAAGCTTTTCATTATATTTTCTAGCTTTTACGTTTTGGTATTCCCACACGTCCAGAGTTCTCCATCTCTCTTGCTTACACAGGTTGATCATCTTCCTCCTCAAAGCTACTTCAAATTCACACTAATCATCTCTAACTGTAAGCATGTCAATATTACCTCTACAAAACTCTATGGAGAAGACATATGCTCATGGATTCGAAGTTGCTGCTAAAGCTAGGTAAGATTTAGAAGAATTATAAAGAGAAGAGAAAATGAACATCATACATTCTTGTATATTTTATACCATATCATATCAATAAAGCTCCAAATATTTTATGCATTCTTATTTTACGAGTCGTGCAATGAGTTAGAAAATTAGAGGTTGGCTTACTAAAAGCTATAATTAACAAATCTCTTTAGAGATTTGGAGTGATCGTTCCACATAGAAAATAATAATCCAACCATTTGAAGGTTGGATGATTTGATATACTTTGAGTTTCAAGCTTCTTTTTGAAATCGACAAAATTTGGTGTTACAACAATCACACAACACAAAGTTTAATGTAGCTTGACAAGATTGCCCAAATCCATGGGCGAAGACAATCAAAAACTTTCACTAAATAGAGAACAAAAAGATTACAAAATGCATAACGGTGAGTTCCCAAACCCTAATGAAAAATCTAAAATAAAATTCTCCATACAAAAATGTTCTTGCCTCTTACAACCAAAGTCTCTTACCTCTTCTAAAGCCCACAAAATATTTCTTTATAGAGACATACACACCTAAGAAACCCTACTTCATAAAGTTTCTCAAAACCCAAAATAGCCCCACTTTCATGTTGTTGAACTTCCAAAACCTTAATGGGGTCTAAAACAACATCCTCACTTCCCAACAAAATAGGAGTGTGACACTCTAACTCCACCTCCAATTGAACACCCAAACTCAAATCTCCATCTTCCACAATCTATTTGCTTGGATGCAACAAGATAATCACCAAAATCAACACTTTCATGTTACTACTTTCCATGAGCACACTGCTCACAAAACCTAAACTTCTCACCATAAAACAAACTCAACTTACTCAAATCTTTCAAACCCCATAAATTACACATATGTGACCCCTTCACCTATGCCACGACTTTGTATAGAGTATACATGAATATGATGCAAAAGACATAACTGTTTCACCTTGAATGGTGTTCCTAAGTAGCGCATAAAGGTTCTCAAACTTTCTTTCTATAAGCCAAAAACGTTCTTTTTATTGAACTTTGCAACTTCAAACCTTGTAGACATTGTTACAAAATCCCTAAAACAAAAAACTATTAACCCAAAATTTCAAAACAATAGCAACTAGTGGAAGATAACCAAAAGAATCTTCAACAAAACTTGAATGCTCTAATACCAGTTTGTTGTGACAAAACAACATAGAGAAATAAAACACGGATCGGATTCAAGTATGTGATGTGCGTAAAACAGAACGGGAAAATAGTAAATGGTAAAGAACAATCATACAACACAAAATTTAACGTGGTTCGGCAAGAATTTCTACTAAATAGTGAACAAAAGATTACAAAATGCACAATGGTGAGTTCCCAAACCCAAAGACGAAACCCTAAGGGAAAACCCAAAATAGAACTCTCCAATCAAATACATGCTTGCCTCTCACAACCAAAGTCTCTTACCTCTTCCGCAACCCACAAAACTTACAAAACATCTCTTTATAGAGACATACACACCCAAGAAACCCTATTTCTTAAAGTTATTCAAAACCCCAAAATAACCCCACTTTCCAAAAACGTCATTTTTGGGCTGACATGGGTTGAATTCAAGACACATGCCAATACTAAGCATGATCATTTGATGAAGCAAAAATCCATGCTTAAACACAAAAATCAAGCATCATTAATGTTAATGTAAGCTGGAGTAAGGCCACAGTCAAATGTAACCACTACTAATGAATAATGTCTTAGATAACCAAAGTATATATAAATTTGTTGCTAGTCAAGTATAAAGTAACCAAGCTCTCTTGCTCTGAATCTGTCGTGATTCTTATGAAATGCAAATCTTTTGTTGTGTGCATATATAATTTTGTAGCTTACCAAGGAGAAAGATATCAAAATGGTTTTGTTTTCTTCCAAACAGGCAATTCACTTATTCTAATCATCTAGAGATCAATTGGAAGACATTTAATTTCTTTGCCCTAACTAAGAATGAGACAATCACTACTCCCAAACTATGAAAGAAAACCCCCATGAACACCTATCATTTATCTGCACATCCATTCTCAATTCATTGTAAACACCATAAAATGCACAATGTTATGGTTGTATTTGTTTTAAAATATTGTTATTGTTTACTTAACCATATAAGATGAAATGCACAATATTTTTAATTTTGTAATAAAAATAATACTAAAATACAAAATAATTTTTCTATCTTAAATATAATTTTAATCTAAATATTCATATATATTATCTTGGTAACTACACATGTGAACCTAAGTGATTTGTCATACCCATGCCCCCATACAAAATAATAAATTTAATATAAGATTAAAAAAAACAAAATTAAAACCAAAATAAAATAAAATAATGAAATATATGGTAAGTTGGGGGATGTAGAGTAGCCAACTAAAACCTTTATATTCTAACAACCGGATAGAAAATTGCATTTCATCATTTTTTCTTATTTAGAAAATGCCGTGAAGTTGGAATCAATGCCAAAACTATGTCTTAATTTCTTTTTTTTTTTTTTTATTGTTTCATTATGTAGTACTTTGTACATTGGATGCCCTTCTTTTAATTGGAGCTTGCAAGCATTGAAGTACACATTGCCTTTCTAGTTCTAAATTAATGGAAGCCCCATCTATATGCCTTACTTAAAAACCCTGCAAGAAAAGTTAATAAGATTTATCAGATTTGTTCATAGTAGAGTTGTTGAACTTATATACATACGTTGGTGACTATTCTAAAATGAATAGCAGACATGCCTGATTGCATTTTTTGTAAGTAGAGTTTTGTGAGAGCATGCAAGATAAATAAAAAAAAAAAGTCAATTAACGGTGATTATTTTAGTTATCAAGCAATGCCAACAAAGAGTTGTCCTTGCTATTAACTAACAATAAAGGTGTGTTGGTACATCAACAGAAATCAATGAACATTTTTCATACTTTCACATCAGAAGAGAAATTTATAATCAATTTCTTGTAGTCTACATTTTTTAAACGAAAAGTCATCCAACATGGTAAGATCTTTTGAGATAAACCTACGAGCTCCACATCTTGAAAAATTTGGCCATAAATGTATATTACATTTTCAGGAACTAATTGAAGGTAAAAACTTCAACATTTGTAATTTTATAAATAGCAATAATTATAATAACAAAAGAGAGGCTAAATGAATCAATGTGTCTTGATCTTACTGTCATCCACCAACTCCACCAATTGAGGTGTCTTCTTTAGGTTGAGGTCATTTGATTTTGTATAAGGAATTAATCCTTATAAACTTAATCTTTGAATTTTCTAGTATTGACTTAAGATAGTTAATCCTCTCATTATGTAACTTTTTGTCTTTAATATTTTAAAAAGATTATATATAAATTATCAACACATAAGAAGTTCAGGGGTTGACCTTTACATTTTGAGAAATTAACCTAAGTACTAGATTGGGCCGTAGAAAAAAAAAATTGGAGAAACTGTCAACAATAACATTAATCAGCTTACTGTATCAATCCGTGGAATGCACCAAGAATCACATAGTAGCTACTAACATCAATAATCAAGTAGAACATTGTGACATGAACAATGCTTATACCCCATCTTGAATGGTTCTAATTTTTTAGAGTGGATTGAGCGGGTCAGATTCACCCTAGGAGTATTTGACCTAGATCTATCCCTTTTATCCCCAATACTAGCAATTATCATTGAAACTAGTAGTAAGGAAGAAAAAGAACCCTTTAAATCCTGAGAAAGGTCAAATAGTTTAAGTCTCATGTTTATGAGGATGACCATAGCCGAGAACATCAAGAATTCACTCCCTAGTACTGAAGATGCCCAAACTTTGTTGGAAAATGTTGAGGAGAGGTTTAGGTCTACAAATAAATCATTGGCAGGAACTTTAATGGCTAGACTTACCACTATAAAGTATGATGGGGGTAAAGGAATGCAAGAACATATCCTTGAAATGACAAACATAGTTGCTAAACTTCAAAGTCTAGGAATGAAAGTTGAGGAGTCCTTTATTATTCAGTTTATCCTGAACTCATTGCCACCTCAGTATGGTCCATTCCGAATGCATTACAATTCAATTAAGGATAAATGGAATGTAAATGAGCTGACAAGTATGGTTGTTCAAGAGGAAGCTAAACTGAAACAACAAGGAAACTACTCAGTTAATTTTATGACCCAAGAAGTTAGAAAGAAAAAGCACTACTTTAAGAAAGGAAAGAAACGAGGACCACCAAAGGGTAAAGGGCCTATTAAGGTTGACCAGGATCCAAAGAACAACATCAAATGTCACTTCTGAAGGAAGCTTAGACATATGCAGGCTAAATGTCCAAAATGTAAGGCTTGGTTCGAAAAGAAGGGTAAGCCTCTAGCTTATGTATGTTTCGAATCAAATGTTGTGAATGTTCCTACTAACTCTTGGTGGATAGACTCGGGTGCTAATGCTCATGTTTCCATTACGATGCAGGGATTCCTTACAAGTCATACACCAAAATCCAATGAGCATTTTGTGTTCATGGGAGATGAAAATAAAGCTGAAGTTTTAGCCATAGGAACTTTTCGTTTAATTTTGAATACTGATCATTGTTTAGACCTTCATGATACAATTTATATGCCTTTTGTAAGACGTAATTTGATTTCCTTATCTAGACTTGATCTTGATGGTTATTATTTTTCTTTTGATAGTGGTCATTTCAGTGTGTTTAAGAATAAAACATTTGTTGGTTCTGGTTTTCGTTCTGATGGTCTTTATCAACTCTGTCTTGATAATACTTTTGTTCAAATCCTTAACACCCTACATCGTGAGGTATGTATTGGAATTAAAAGGAACATGATTAAAGAAAACTCTTATGACTTGTGGCATAAAAGATTGGGGCATATCTCTAAAGAAAGATTACAGAGATTAGTAAAAGAAGGAATTCTTCCACATCTTGATTTTGCTGATCTCGAGATGTGTCTGGATTGCATAAAGGGAAAATAAACCAAAAACACTAAGAAATGTGCCACAAGGAGTAAGAAGCTTCTTGAAATAATACATACAGACATATGTGGACCTTTCTCCACAGAATGTTATGGTGAAGAGAAATACTTCATCACTTTTATAGATGACTTTTCACGTTATGGTTATATCTATCTGCTACATGAAAAATCTCAGGTCGTTGCGATACTTGAAGTATTTCTCACTAAAATAGAAAGGCAGTTAGATAAAAATGTGAGAATAATCAGGTCTGATAGAGGTGGTGAGTATTATGGTAGGTATGATGATTTGGGTCAGCTTCCTAGCCCATTTACCAAATTTCTTGAACAACATGGCATTGTTGCGCAATACACGGTGCCTGGAATGCCTCAACAAAATGGTGTTGTTGAAAGGTGTAATAGAACTTTGTTGGATATGGTTAAAAGTATAATAAGTAATTTTACCTTACCTAAGTTGTTGTGGAGTGAAGCCCTTAAGACTGCTGTATATATTTTAAATCGTGTCCGTAGTAAGTCAGTTCCAAAAACTCCTTTTGAGTTATGGACTAGAAGGGTACCCAGTTTAAAAAATATGCATGTCTGGGGTTGTCCAACGGAAGCTAGAATTTACAATCCATATGAAAAGAAACTGGATCTTAGAACTGAAAGTGGGTACTTTATTGGTTACCCAGAAAGATCCAACGGGTATAGGTTCTATTGTTCTAACCATAGTCCAAGAATTGTGGAAACCGGAAATGCTAAATTCCTTGAGTTCGATGAGATCAGTGGGAGTAAAGAATCAAGAGATGTGATCATTGAGGAAGTGTGTATTAATGTCCTCATAACCATAACTTCAGAAAAAGTTGTAGTTCTTATTATTGATCATCTTGATGAGACAATGGAACAACAATAAGTCAATGATCATCCATCTCATGATGAAAATACCACTGATGAACCAATAATGGAGGCACTAGAACAGGTAGTATTGCGTAGATCTTAGAGATATCGAAGGCCTACTATCTTGTCAGACTTTCTGGTGTATCTTCAAGAATGTGAATTTGACATTGGTACATGTAAAGATCTAGTGACATTTTCTCAAGCCATGAAAAGAGAGGATTCTACTAAATGGATAGATACTATGAAAGAAGAGTTAAAATCCATTAAGCAAAATCAAGTCTGGGATCTCGTTGAATTATTGCATTTTGGGATGGTGTTGTTGTTAAAACATGTCATTCCTAGAGGATATTTTTTCTTGGGGGTGTGGAGATAAATATTTTTTTAAGGTAACTATAGTGGGTACTTTGTGTAATCCTGTACTTCGGGAAATTGCTAGATCTAGAGCGAAGGAAGAAATATTGGATTACTCAAAATGGTCTAGCACAACACAGAGGTACACAAGAACAGAGCTATTGTTGAAATATAGGAGAGTTGGTTAATTTACTTATCTTATTTCAATATATGTGGGGTACTCATCTCATGGATGTTGTGGATTTTAGACAAACTTACTTGGGGGTGGGAATTGCTGTGCAGAATAATGTGGAAGTTGATTTAAATTTTGATTTGAATGAAGTTAAGTGAAAAGATTATAGATTATCTTGAAGATCCTAATTACACATTTTGTACCAACTGAAATGCAAAACACAATTTTTGTAATTTAGATTATTTGGGTCTAGGGTATATATATTTAAATAAAGGGGGTGCTAAGCGGGGCACCCTTATGTTTTTTTCTTTTGGTTTTGTTGTTTATTGAGAGATGTCACCTCTCTCCCAATTAAAATTTAACACCTATACTACAATTTCATCCGATCCCCATTAAAATTTGATACCTCAACGTGTAATACACCACCTCTTCTCTATTCTTTTTTATCTTCTAAATTCTCTCATCCTTTTTTAACTTCTTTTCCTAATTTATCTCTAATAAATTTGTTTATGTTATGCCATCAACTTTCTTATTATTTTATATTTATTATTATTAATTTTCTCTTAAATAGGTTTTCATTCTCTCTTCTTTTCTTTTCTTTTTTTAATCCTATTCAAAACATTTCTTAATTAAGCATTTATTTTTTCCAATATTTTTATTACATTATCTATCTTATCTTATATCTATTATATTCTTATATATCCAGTATATTAAAGTAAAGGGGTGCCACATGGACACGCTTATGTTTTCCTTTGATTTTTTTCCTAAGATGTGCCAGGTGGACCCTCCTCTATTGTAATCACCTAATTTTGGCATGGTCCTCAAGTTTCGGCGTTTCTCTTCAAGTCAGTAGACGGGCAAAGCAATTCCTAGTCTTTCTTCATAATCTAGCCAATTCCGACTGATCAAATCCACTCAGTGTCCCTTTATCGTCTTATTATTTATTTATTTATTTTTCTTCATTAATTATTATTTTATTTCTTATTATTATTTACCTTTATTAGCTTATTATTTTATTTTTTCAGAAGAGAACCTGCACCCAAAATAGTTTGTTCCTCCATGCCACAAGCCAACACATGATGGTTATTTAAATGGCTTTAACCCTATGAACACCATGTTTTTATTTTATTTTATTATTTTTTTGTATGGGGACACAGAGGGACACATTGTTTTGGGTGTAGCTCCCCTCTATTATTTATTCTCATTTATTTATATTTTATTATCATTATTATGATTATGATTATTATTTTTATTTATTTTTTATATAATTTATTTTATATAATTTTTCTTTTTATTTATTTATTATTATTTATTTTCTCTTTTTTTTTCTTTTTCTTTCTTTCTCCTTTTCTTTTTCTTCCTTTCCTTTCCTTTTTTTCCTTTTTTTTCTTTCTTCCTGGCCAACCACCCCTGCGCAGCAAATGGCTCTCTCTCTTCTGTGCTTTCTTTCTCTCTCCTTGTTGATCTCTCCCTCTCCTTTCTCTCTCTCCCTAATTCACTCCCTATCTCTCTCTTCTGCGCTTTCTTTCTCTTTCCCTACTGATCTCTCCCTCTTCCCCTCTTCTGATTTCTCTCCCTCTCCCAAATTTCTCCCACCTCTCTCTTTTGCCCCTCTCTCTCTCTCTCTCTCTTGCGCTCTCCCTCTCCCAGATTCCTCCCATCTCTTTCTCTTCCGCCCCACTCCCTCTCCTCTGCACTCTCTCTCTATTGCCCGCCCCCAACACACGTTATCCCTCTCTCTTTCTTTGCTTCCCCTACTCAAGCAATCTCTTTATGCCCCCCTCTCTAACCTAGGTTAATGCATACGACCCTAAATCCTCTCTGTGCACGCAACCCTCCATGCCTCCCCTTCTGGCTCCCTGCCTGCCAAACCCTAACTCTTGCCAACCCCAAACACTCAAACGCCCCTGCAATCTCAAAACCTGCGTATACTCCACACCCCCGTTCTTGGCTTCTCTATAAAACCCCACCAACGGCTAAGAGTAAAGGGATAGGGTATTGAATTCGTCAAAAGCCCTAAGGAACCCAGCAATTTCTCTAAGCTTATCCTTGCTTCATGCCTAGTGATCAAGGTGTTGTTTTAGAAGCTTTCTTTATCTTCTACCTCAAGACTGATAGCATCTCTTCTAGTAAGCCCACGTACCTCATGTTCTAACTCGAATCCTCCTAACCCATTTTGTTGTCATTCAAGTTGTTGGTTGTTCTGCTCCTAAAAGGTCATTGAATGTGTGCTACAAGGGTGATGATCTAACTCTCACCCCAACAATCAGTCCAGGTTTAAAGTTCTTTACTTTGTTTATTGGATTATTATTTTTATTTATTTAAAGTCTCATGCTGATGGTTTTACAATTCATGAGAGTTGTATGTATGTTTCTTAAATTTTCATCAGTAGACGACAAGGCCTGTTACTTGCTTAGTATGAGCGTTTCCTATTCTCCTACTTGTAAAATCTTGTCTTTAAGGCATGTTGGAGTTTAACTGTCTACAGATTTTATTTTTTTTTAGCTAATTTCATGTGGATGTTGTTGTAGACCCAACCTTGGGATTGTATGCATGATTCTCCCGTCTTATTTTCTTTAGAGGATTAGCTTTGAGCACCAATGATTAATTGACAGGTAGACTAGGACATTAAGGACATTAAAGTTAGTCAAAAGTAATAAAGAAATCAGTTAGGGGACCTAAACTCTTGTTTAAGAATTCTTTATCTGTTTGCCTAAGCTTTTGCTTAAGAATTCTTTATAGGCTAAGATTTGTGTCTAGCAGTGGCAGCACTATTAACTGAAGTAGACTCATAATTTGCTGGTTCGGATGTCAAAGGTTTAGGAGTGGAATTTTGTTGGATTATCCCTATGCCTATTTCTTGGGTTCTTGTAAAATTTAGCAAGAGTGTGCTGGTTTCCTATTCTTAAAGCCATATTTGTAGTAGAGTACACTTGGATTTTTTATATACTACCTTAACCTTTTTTTGTATTTTTTCTTTTTTCTTCTTCTCTTAATTTTTAGCCACCTACATTCTCCTTTAACTTACTTATAGTTCAATGGGTGGTTTTGTTCATTAGCAATCATCTCTAATCTATGATCATTGTAGATATTGGCAATTTGGTATCTGAACTATGTCGCATGGATGGAAAACATTAGTGTCTCTGAAGCTAAAAGATGATTTCCATTCTCTGTTTTCAGGCTACAGAAAGTGATCCTTAATGGAATTCATTAACTTAGTGAAACCATATGTTTTAATCCCTCCTTACTGATATGATTTAATCATAGTCTCTTTTTATTCTCTTGTGAAATGTAGATTATGGCATTTGTTTGAATTATTTTGAACTATTTTTTATGTTGTTTTCTTAATTTAAGAAACCTTTTTCTCATATGTATATGTCCATGTATTGTTCTCTCAATCGAGCTAATTCATTTTTCAGCAATTCTATAGTGCTACATCAAGGTTCCTCCTCATCTGTTAATTTATTTAATTAAATTCTTTTTACTGAAATCTTATAATCTCTGTTTATCAAAGCATCTCTCACCATTTCTGTTATATCAAGATCCAATCATCCCCACCCAACAATATCCAATTAGCTTGTTCAGCAAAGCCTCTTTTTGCCCTTGGTTCCCTTGGAGCATTTGACAAATGTCAGCATCCATTTAGCTCCACTGCTGTCTAGTTTTCTTTTT
>JAOXJP010126494.1:0-13711 GCA_025762735.1 Platanus orientalis | reverse complement strand
TATATATATATATTGACAAAAATAAAGTCCACAACAAAATAAAACTGCCCAAATTAATTTCTGCAACCAAATAAATAAACCCAAAATACCCCTTCATAATCCAATCAAATTCAAGCATGGGCTGATTTGCATCCCATATCAGCAAGTTTACACCAAGGGTTGGCATTGAGCCTATATCTCTTTGCATCTATTATGGATGAGTTGATTAGGCGTATATAGGAGGAGGTCCCATTGTATATACTGTTTATAGATAATATATGATTGACAATATTAGAATGGGAAATGGTAAGTTAGAACTATGGAGGGATGTTTTAGAATTAAAAGGAAATGAGATAAAATGGACTAAAACAATACATGGTATGCAATTTAGAGAAATCGAAGTAGAAACAAAGTAGTTAAGATTGATAACCAAAGAGGTACTCCAGAGTGATGTTTCTCATAGATTCAGAGTGGAAGAGGTGTCTAGAGTGTTGTGCGATCAAAACACACTATTAAAATTGAAGGAAATTTTTTATAAGACAGCTGTAAAACCAGCTAGGCTTAATGGAGCAGAATGTTAGGCAACTGATGACCAACACATAAATAGAATGAGTGTAGCTGAGATCATAATGCTAAGCTGGTAAAATCTGTGGGTGTCGTACCATAGACCTGTTCAAAACCCGTCTTCACCTACTTACCTTAAAAAAAAAGATCAGAATGGCTACAAGCAGAAATGAATGCATTAAAAAAAAACCTGAGGTATATGGTGCAAGTTGAAGATGTAAAACGGACAAGGATAAGGCCAAAAAGGATGTGTATTGAGATGGTGGAAAAAAAAATGAGTGCTTATGATTTAACGGAATATATGGCTTTAGATGGAATGAAATGATCAAACAGGATTTGTACCTCTGGCCCCAAGTAATTGGGATAAGGCTTTCTTGAGTTGAATTGTATCATCATAAGATTATTTCATCATGTGTTGCAGTCCCCCAAGCTTATTAGAAAAGGAGTTACCAAGACAGAAATGCAACCCACAGTTAAAGGGCTTTGGGTAAAGAATCTGCTCAGAATGGGATTCACTAGAAGGATTTCTCTGCTGATGATGGCCATCTACAGAATTATGGCTTTTGTACCTAATTAAGTTGGCCTCCATTTTACATCTGAAAAATATGCTACTTTATTAAATCTTCATTATCTATATGAATCAAGAATTATATATTTCTTCTTGAGCACAATTGCTTTATATTTGAAAAGCTCTTAAGGTCATTTACCAAAAACAAAAGAAAAGAAAAGCTCTTATTCTCTCAACAGAAACCTTAAGCCTTGTTTGTTACTTCAGGGATGTAGTTCTCTCCACACGACTTTACTGCATGGGATGCTATAGAGCAACTTACACATTCTATCACTGTTCTAACACCAAAGTGCAACTGCACTTGTTATGTGGGTGATATCATTATCAATTGACATGATCATCAAGCCATTTAACACATTTAAGCAATACTCACTACAACCGATTCACATGCATTTGTGCTTTCTGTATCTTTCTTGGTCTTGGGATTGCATCTCTGATGTGGAACCAGCCAGCAGGTTGTAGGATTTGTTAATTTGAATACCTAGAGTCTTTAGTAGTAGTTCATCTTCCTGGTAGAGAGTCTTTTAACTGTTTTTCAGGAATCTCATTTGTAATGGGATAGTTTTAAGAAGTTCAAGGTATCATGCCCGCCACTTATCTTGCAACCACATTTTTAGGTGTCAAAACTTGTCTGTTTAGATTGATTTTGATGTCATTAGAGAGATTTTTCAATTACTTATCCAACAAACCCAATAACTAACGAATATGATGTAATTCAGGAAAGTTATGACCAAAATACTGATACCATATCAATTTGTCAGTTTTACTTAGGAGTTTCTTTAGGTAACTTCCTAGTAATAATAGTTTGTCTGGGATTAGTAATATTCTTTTTCTATAAATAGTGGAGGAAATGGAATAGTGTAAAGACAGTTTGATTCTTAAGCTTTTCTTTGTACTTTGGTTTAATGCAAACTCCAAATTCCTCTTGCTTTCTTGAAGGTTTGATGCTTTCAAGGCCTCTAAAATCTGAATTTTAAGGTTCCATTGGTTAGGTCTGTCAGACCGTGTCTCTAGTCCAACCCTCCCAGAATCCCATAGATACAGGATCAGCACTGGATAATGAATTGATTTAGGAATATATGGCTTATTTTCCTTTGATTGCAATCCCTACAAAAACCTAATCTAATAACTAATCCCAATAACCCTAAATCCTGATGTCTTGACATAAATAATTTTTATCTTATTTCTTGATACCTCAATTTCTTCAAAAAATCACCCTAATCACACTATTTTAAAACCCAAAACCATGTGCAACCCTGATTAGTAGGATTTTCTAGGGTTTAGCCTAATTCTTGATAAAATAAGGGCTATCCCAAGTTTGTACTGCATCAATTTAGTATCAAAGCTGAGGATTTAATCCCCATGTCAACTCGAAATAGAAAAAGCTATCAGGGAAGAAATCACTGACAGCTTGTAAAACAATTCCTGTGTGACTTTCAGTATGGATGGATAATTTGGCATATCAAATAATTAAATTAAAGTTGGGACGGTCCATAATTCACAAACTACTATGAGTCTAGCACCAAACAGGATCGGAGGCACCTCCAAACAGAAGAATATTGAGGAGATCAGCCCTAAACGGAGAGAACCCAATGCCACAAACTCCACCACCTAATAGACCCACTATTAAAGCTGAACAAGGCAATAAAGATACCATTGAAGTCGGCAAACCAATAGAAGAACTAAGATAAGTGGTACCAGTATAAGATACTATTGATGTTCCTAGAAAGGATGTAAGGTACGCAAGAGTGAAAATTAGTTTCTTCTTCATGACGCATTTCTATTGTTTTGATTTTTCCCAAGACATGTATCAACTCTACATAGGTTAGAAAGATATATTCAGTTTCTCTTTCATTTATAATTTTGTAGTCATTCATCCTTCAAAATAGTGAATCTAAGATTGTTCTCTTTCCCACAACAACAACAACAAACAAAGCCTTATCCCAAGTTCTCTTCCCCACATCATAACAAAAATGATCGTGGACACTGTGCAGTTAACATTTTTATTCATCAAAAAAAAAAAAATTGAGATTGAGATAAGCACCAACGAAGGTGATCCTTATATAAAAAGAATGATGTAAACAAAATCCATGGAACAAGGCGTTCACTTCACTGGAACCGATACTCTCCACATCTCACAGCACTGTGGAACTAGTCATGACCCAACTCAATCCCTGCATTAAATCTTAATTATGCTAATATGGTAGTTCTCAAGAGGCATTGTCACTAAACTATCTAATCATTCACATAATAGGAATCTAGACACCTGCAAACAATTCGAGTTCTGATAATAAATTACACTGCTAGTTTAGTCCATGCTCTCATAATTAAATATGTTCAGCCACTATTCAACCTAGAATACATAATCCATCCGCCTCTTCTCATACAACAATAAAAACAGTGCGATGAATCCAATTACAACAAAAAGAACGTAACAATTGTCTCTATGGATTGAAATCAAATTCTCGAACCACACCTGACTTCATGGATTAATTTCTTGGAACAAGCAGAGGAGGATTCAAAGAAATAAAAACAAAATACTAACTAACAATTCAAACAAATTCAGCCTAAAAAAATAACAATAATTCACTGTCCTCTAAAAAATGTTTCAAATTGAAAAACCCATGTTAAAAATATAATCATACGCAACAATATCGAATTTCTTTCTCTTACTCAACACTCCAACACTTCGATTTCAATCTAAGAAAGTAAAAATTCAAAGACCCAAAACAAAACCCATGAAGAAAAATCATTCCCCAAGAAAAACTTTAACTTTTTGCACTCACAAAGTATTATCGTCACCTCGCAACATGAAATTTTCTTAAAGAACGAAAAAAAAAATCGGACATAAAATTGCACAATCTACCATAGAAAAAATAATAATAAATAATTATATTAATCAAACGATGCAGCAAAAAAAGAGGAAGGGAAATTAAATGGAGAGAAGAGATCCCCTTGGTACCTGTTGAAGAAGATGAGAGAGAAGCTGAAAGAGCTGAGCATCTGCTTGTCCTTCTTCAGCCATGGTTGCCGAGCTTCTTGGTTTGTGTCGCTGGAAAAAGAGCGGATCTTCTATTCGCTTGTCGCCGGATGTATAGACGTTATTTATTGCAAAGTGCTGGCTTACCATTGGTTGGTCAATCGGGGAGGTCAGACACGCTATACTTAGTGTGGAGTTTCGTGGAATCATAGCAATGTGTGACATGATGCCTGACACATGGGTTTAAGGAGGGTGTTTCCGTAAATATACAGTAAATGTTGATATGTGTATTTATCAAAGTAGTCATTGTAAAGCACAAGTACTGACTTGATATCTTTGCGGTCAAACTTTTGATGATTCTAGATCAAAAGACAAAAACTTTTGATGATTCAAACTCGAATTCAAGTCTCCACCCCTTTCCCTACTCCAACCCAGCCCACAAGACTGGGTGAGGGTTGACCTAGGTCTGCCCTCCCATTAATGGGGACTCACAATCTGCGCCACCTTACGGTGTGCTACAAACACAAATGGAGTGCGGTCTATACACTTTTTATAGGGCTCACTCCCTTTTGTGTTTATGGCTCACCGTGATGCACTGTATCCTCTACTCCCATTAACAGTATCACCTTTATTGTGTTCCACACACATTATGGCCCCACCCCCTTGTGTCTTGTGGAACTTGTTGAATGGCTCCACCCCTTTGTGTCTTGTAGAACATGTGGAACACAATAAGGGTGATACTAGGGATTTGGTTACCCCCTTTAACTCACCACGTGTTAGGAGAAACTCATTTTTTAATTTGTCCTTATCTAAAAGGTTGCTTATGTTTTTTGGGATAATTAAAGATTTCTTATGTTAAGATTGATTATGATAAATAAAAAAACCTTAAAATGAAAAAACATCTAAACTCTTACACACGCAACAAAACAAACAAAAAAATTAAAAAGAAAGAAGAAAGAAGAAGAAAAACACCTCTTAAAAAATTATCAAAGAAGTAAAAAAGGGGAAGATTTATAAGAATTATTGGTTAGGCACTAAAACATTAAAAGAATTTTGGAGATGAAGTCTAATGTAGCTGAAAAGAGACAAATAAAAAAAAAAATCAAAGAGGACAAATTCAAGCAATTAGAACCAGCCCTAAAGGGTCAAAGACTGATCCAATAGGTTGGATTGATCCACAGTTTTCATTGATCGGTCTAGAATTTTTTGGGCATGTAGCAATCAAACACTAGGTGTCGATTGATCCACACAAATGATGAATTGATTTGCGCAAATGGTGGATTGGTCCAGAGTCCTAGATCAATATATGGGTTTGGTAAATTGGTCTGGAGTGACAATTTTTGAGAATCTTTTTTAAAAGGTTTGTAAGAGAATGTGATTCTTTCCTAACTCGACTTCTATGCTGTATTTAAAGTCTGTAAGATTGTCTAAGATTAATGTAATGAGAAAAAAAAAAAAATGAAAAACTTGTGGTTTGTGAGAGATTTTGAAAAAACTCTTATATTTTTTTCAAAAATAATGAAGTTTTTTTTTTGTGGTTTTATGTTTTTTTCCTTAATTTGGGGTCTTCGACATAAATTTTGTATTATGTGGTGTGTTTTGTGGTTTGATTTATTTTGTTATTTGATTATTATTATTTTCATCTTGTTTAGTTGATTAATAGGCTTTTGACATAAACCCCCAACAAATAAATGGTCAAGTTAGATCATCCATTTATCATCAAAGATTAAAGGCACTTTGGAGCTTTCCTGAGTAATATCCAAATCTCTAATGTTCCCATAACCAACAACAAGACTGCATACCATGTTAACAAAATTCTGGATATTTAAAATTATTGTGACATTATGAGTGAATTACTGAATTAGCATCTATTGTTTTAATGGAGTCATGTAATTTGGAAAATGATTGGAGTTGAATGAAATGATCTTCGATAGATATCAACCATTTGATAGATGACCCTTTGGATTACTCATGTGCTTGAGTCAATTGATTTTTTTTTTCTTTATTTAGTAGAACTATTCAAACCCATTGCTACGTCATAGAAGGTTCTACACAATCGCATGTCGAGTACTACAAGTGAGTCTTGAACCCATGGCTTTCTCCACAAGGGTGACATCGCGACCAGCTCTACTGGATAGGTGCTGGTCTTCTTCATTGGTAAAATCCATCATATATGAGTTTTTGTTAGATGTTTTTTTATGGCTCCTCCAAACAAGGACATGTTTTTTAATACATAATGTCATAACAGATTTAATTACAAGCAACCTGGCATAATGCTATATAACGAGATTACACTTGTACCATGTACCTGTTTTTCTTATAAGGTTTATTTTTTTGGACCACAAGTTCTACTCTCATCTGTATTGCCTTCTCCTTCAATGATACCAATCGTTGAATTTTTAAGAATAAATTTTTATTGTCAAGTGGTGTGTTTTTTCCATCACTGAAATGACGGGCTTGGATTATGTGAGAACGAATCTTGTGAGAACCGTGAAAACGGCACCAGAGGGGGCTGATGCAGCATCAGTACTGAAAAGTGATTTGCACTTTTTGGGGGGCACTTTTTGACATTGATGTGTCCGTACCCTGATGCCATTTTCACGGTTCTCACAAGATTCGTTCTCACCTAATTTTTAGTGTGAAATGACACATATAAAAGATTCCCAGCTTGCAAAATTCCTTTCGTTCCACTCAACAAGCTTCCATTAGACCCAAACTTGGAAAAGTTTCACTCTTTGTTTTCAACAGCTACTTGAAGTCCCATATGAAATTGGCATAAAGACCTTGAAGTGGGTCTAGTGAAATGCCAAGCACATTATGTAAAACGATCAAAGGAGGAGGTCACAAGTTTTTACTAAATTTGTTTTCCACTCTAAAATCGAATCAAGTGGCAAGGTAGATAGTTTTCCACTCTAAAATCATCAATTAAAATATCAGTTCAAACAAGGTTTCCGCAAGCATGCGCAAGCAATCTTGTTTAAACTAACACATAGAACAAAAAAAAAAAAAAAAAAAGTAAACCCAAAGTATAACTTTGGTTTTTATCCATCTTGTTTTGCTACATGACAGTTCAAGCAAGATACTTGTGCTTGTTTATGGAAAGTTCCCTTGAACTGATCTTTTGCGTTTGTATATATGGGTACAGCCACTTGGTCCTTGGCTGTTATATTTGGTAGGACTCGCACTGCAATAAGATAAACGGATGACCACTTGCATACAAACAAGGGGATTTGACCCATAGCTTTTCCTATGAAAGGATGATGCCTTAGCCTTCCAAGCGCAGGGGCTTTGGCTTTGTGATTTTTTATGCGGTATGCCTAGTATCTACAAATAAGAAAAATACTATTGCAAAGAATGAATACCAACACCATGTTAATGCTCATGATTCCTGAGTATACAATCTGATATTATAACATGACTATATGCATTCAGTATTGTTACTATGTAAAGATCATTTGGAGATTCTATATGATCCAGTGATCTGTCCCTCTGAGAGCCCACCCATGCCACAGCTATCCACATTAGAGGGCACTAGTTAATGAATCTGATCTCTTATTATATATCACACTTTTTTTTGTGTGTGTTTTTAACATAGGAACAAATTTTCTATCCAGGATTTTGTATGTCCTGCACACAAAGGCAAGTATATGATTAAAACTGTAAAAACAGTTTTCAAACGAAAAAATAGATACCCGTAAAAATGAGATGTATAAAACTGTAAAACAAAGAAAGTGTTCAAATAAACATTTGCTCAATATTTTTTCCAACGAGACACTAAATTCCTAAAACCATCACGTGTCAGCCTATGATAAAAGACACAGGACATATAAAATATTGGACAGAACATTACCATTTGCTCTCTCTTTTATATATATAATGATTGTCTGTTTTGAGACAGATGTCTAAAGGTGTGCCATTGATTGACACATGATGTGTTTTTGAATTTGATGTCTTTCATTGACAAATACTTTTTCAAGTGCACTTTTTGGACCATTTTACCCCCAAAACAACACATGTTTATAGTTTACTGTATACAAAGGCATTTTTATCATAGAACATTTGCTTCATGTGTAGAAGAAAATGTTCTGTAATGATAAAGTGTCTGTGGTGAAGCTGACATGTTTGGGGTTCCAAAAAGTAAGACTAAATTAAAAAACCCATCATGTGTTAATCAATAGGTCTATGTTAACACAGTCAAATCATTCTCATATATATTATATATGGGAGCTTCTACTCGCACTTATCAATCTTCTCAGTCTATCTCATTTCAAATTTTTTTTTTAAAATATCCCCTCCTTTAATTCTTTTCCTATCTAAAATACCCCTCCCTACCACACCATCTCCTCTCTCTCTCTCTCCCTTTTTTTTTTTCTGGTGACCTGTTCAAACCATAGTCCTGAATGGAGCCCCTCCCTTTGGGCTTGTAGGTTTGTACAAGTCGTCAAAAGGGAAAAAGAAAAAAGAGGGAGAGAGGGGTGCAAGAGAGAGGGAGGGAGGAAGAGAGAGAGAGAGGAAACGAGGTTGGTTGCCGTCCCCATTACCGGCATAAGAGGAAGAAAGAGTAGGGGTTTGAGATAGAAGAAGGGGAGGGGTATTTTAGGTAAAAGAGGGGATTGAAAAAAGGATATAAAAAGAAAAAAAAAAAATGAGTGAGGAGGTCTTAAATTTGATAGGAGTCGATAAAAGCTCCCATGTGTGTTAATCTAAGTTTTAAACTTTTTAAACGTGTAATGTGTTGAGAGTTGGGGAAAAAAAAATGGTGTGCTTTCCCATTTGGTGAAATTATAATTATTTTTTACCATGAAAATAAGATTTTTAGTATTTTTTTAATTTTTAGTATATATATATATATATATATATATATATTTATAATTTCCATAAGGAATTCTCACAACTCAAGTGAATTTTTTAATTTTTTTTTAAATTGAATTTCTGAACGTCTTAATTATGTGCAATTCATGCTTTATTTAAACCAGATCCTACAAGTGAAGGCAAAAGTCAAAAAGAGTTGTTCATAAGCCTCGTCAATCCAAAGCTCCTTTTGAAGATATTTCACCTTTTTTCTTTACTTCTGCCGGAGAATAAAAAATAAAAAAAATCCTTCGAACTCAATTTCTCTCTTTTTTCTTCTTTCTCCGTCTCTCTCTCCAATTCAGAGCTCTTCTTTCATCAGAGACCGAAACCCTAATTCGCAATGTCCTTGCTCCTCAAGTCTCTGCAGAGAGAGATCTGTTATTCGCCATTTCTTTTTACTCAAGAACATCTACAATCGTCCTTTCTCTTTATCTTTGCTCTTTTTAACTGATCGATCTTTTGTTGAAATCATTTTGGAGAGGTGAATTTCTGGTTTCGGCCATCTCTGAAGCTTCTAGGGTTTCTCCTTTGAGGAAATGAGGGATGTTTTCGTGGTTGGCAAGGCTTGCGGCGATGTGCTGGCGCCCGGTCCGGCGGTACGCCCGTATGAGCAAGGATGATGACGACGGGAGGGACGACCCGCTTCTTTGGGATAGAGAAATCGAGCGGCATTCTTTGGGCGAGTTCTCGATCGCCGTCGTCCAAGCTAACGAGATTCTTGAGGATCACAGCCAGGTTGAAACAGGTCCCCATTCCACATTTTTCGGGGTTTATGATGGACACGGCGGTACTGAAGCTTCACGTTTCGTCCGCGATCACCTCTTTCTTCATTTCATGAGTAAGTGGTTTCTTTGGTTATGATCTTCTTGGCTTCTGTTTTTCTGTTTTACGGTCATTATTTCGAAATTACTTTGATATTATATATAGATCTTATAGCAAAATTTTCACGGTTGTTATTTTGTTCCACAATGTGCAGTCTATTCTGTCAATGATTGCAAATTTATGCTATCTTTTGCATCCTACATTTGGTGCTCCCAAACACATCCAGACACTCCCCCTTCCTCTCCAAAAAGAAAAATGGAGATTTTTTTTTTGGACTATTATACAGAGCTTCTGTGCTAGCAGTTATCAAGTAGTGTTCTAAAAGTCCTATACTGTTGTCTTTTCATTTGTTGCATTGTGTCCCTTCCTCCCCAAGGCCCACTTTGCGGGCATATATTGTTTGTATGATAGCAGTTCGCTAGTGGTATTCGAAAAGTTCTACTCTTCTCATCATCTACTTTGTATTTTGCAGGGCTTGTTCGGGAAAATGGAGCTATGTCTGAAGATGTCCTTAGAAATGCGTTCTCTGCAACAGAGGAAGAATTTCTTGCTTTGGTGCGTAGAACGTGGCAATTTAAGCCCTTAATTGCTGCAATTGGATCCTGTTGTTTGGTTGGAGTTATCTGGCAAGGGACACTGTATATTGCTAATTTGGGTGATTCTCGAACTGTAGTAGGTTGTTTAGGTAGGTCAAATAACATTGTTGCAGAGCAATTGACAAGAGATCATAATGCAAGTATGGAGGAAGTTAGACAAGAACTCAGGTCCTTACATCCAGATGATTCACAAATTGTAGTTTTGAAGCATGGGGTATGGCGTGTCAAAGGCATCATCCAGGTTTGCACCTCTTCAGTTGTCATTGCCTGTCATTTCAATTAAATTACTATCCCATTTTGTAAGTTTCAGTGTAGGTGTATCATGTACCAGTTTGTTATTATGTTATTTGAATTTACTTATATGTCTACCTGCCTTAGGATCCCCTAGTTGTGAATCTGTGATCTCAGTGCCAAATCTAGTTAAAATTTATAAGGGAAACTCTTAATGGTGATACCCTTTGATAAACATAGCAGTGCTCTACCATATAAATTATTACTAGTTGATAAGAATAAACGAAACAAATTGACATTGAACCTTTTGGGGGATATATTGAAGCATATATCTGAAACATAAATGATATTATTAAGCTCACTCTAAAGCTATTCTACATTCACATTTGGCAAAGGTTGGTCCTAAGCTGAATGTTACATTCGTTTTGTAAATTTTAGTGAGTCTAACAAATTGTCTTTTATTGTATTGCAACTCAAAATCAGCTTGGCTGCAAAGAAACAAACATGACTTGTATGTATGCATTCAAAAGGGGAAACTACTAATAAACAAAAGGAACAAGACCAAAGAAAAGAAAAAGTAACAAATGATCATTGAAATGAAAGACAATATGGTAGCCTAAGTACAATTTGCAATACCAATATTTTGACTGGGTTTGTGCGTACTTGTCCTGATAAAATGTTATCTATTGGTGCCCGGCTGGAAGATCTGTAAGCAGATTGATTAATTGGTGCTAGTAGGAGGACCTTAAACAAGGGAATGGACAACGAAAATCTAATCCATAGGGGGGCAGAGTCTTCGCTGGGTGGAAGAATTGAAATCTTCTATGAAAGTGGAAAGCAAAAAGAAGCTTAATCGAGTTTGTCCCCTCAAAGTTTAAAGAGGTAGAACCACAAGGAGTACTTCAACAAGAGGAAAGGGTATGGGCAGAGGCCGTAGAAATGTCTCTAATTTTTCTTATACTGTTTGTCATTTACTTTTCTGGCCTAGTGTTTTCATTGGTCTTTTTTGTCTTTCTTTTGTGCATTTTGTTTTGTTTGGCTACAGGCAGTTCACAAGGAAGGTGAACAGCACACAAACTAACAACCAAAAACAAACTGACAAAGCGAGAAGATTACATCAACTAAAACCCCGGCAGAACTCGATCCACTCCGCATCATCAAAATCCTTTGACATAGAAACCCAATCTGAAATGAGCTCAACCACCCACACAAAAAGACTATCATGGTCTGTCTGTGCATTAGGGTTGAAGGTTGTGTAGTAGTCAGGTTTCTTTTTGGTTTTGGAGGTTTGGTGTTTTTGTCAGTTGGATGGTGGGATATTTTCATCAAGCCTTGCCTGTTGCGTTTATCGTTTCTGTGTATTGGGATTTCTCACATTCTTGTATCCTGTGTGCCTATTTTTATACATATAGTATGTTTTTTTAGTGCCGATCAAAAAAAGTACACAGATGTTTTCCTGTTTGTTCAAATGTAACTTTGCTTTGTAGTATTTCTAATATATGCTACTTCTTGTATAATAATTATTCTTTTCATGCTCCTTGTTGAGAGCACATATAGATGATCATTTATGTCCATCATTTATTAAACTTGTACTCTCACTTGTCATTGTTTGGTCCCAAACTCCCAATGCAAACAAATGATATATAAGGGTTGTGATACTATCCTAAAAGCTACAACAGGGCTGTACACTTTATGCATTTGTCTTCGATTGGCATCTTTTATGTGCTTCGTTAGGTTCTAAATTATAGTAATAAAAAAAATTAAATTAAGGTGTTTATTTTCTAGAATGCATTCAATCCATGGGTAACAATCTATAGTGGCATTAGACTTTGGGTTGACTTAATCACAAAACTCATTGCATCAACAACAACAACAAACAGCCTTATCCCAACTATTTGGGGTCGGCTACACGAATCCTGTTCCGCCATTCCACTCTAGGAGAGGCCGTTCCTAGAAACTGAATTTGTCAATTTTATCAAAGAGTTGGGTGGTGACAAATCCCTAGGGCTGGATGGATTTCCTATGTTGTTTTTCAAGCATTGTTGGAATTTCATCAAAGTGGGCTTTCAAGTCATGGATGAATTCTTTTATCATGAAACTTTGGAGATGAATTTGAATAAAACTTTTATCACTTTGATCCCCAAGAAGATTGAGGCTGTGATTAAAGATTGAGGCTGTGGAGTTGAAGGACTTTTGTCCGATCAATTTTATTGGGAGTGCTTATAAAGTTCTCTAAAGTTTTGGCCAAGAGACTTAAGCCGGTGTTGAGTTCCATTATTTTGCTTATGCAGGGTGCGTTTGTTGATGACCGTCAAATCAAGATCCTTGATGACATCCTGGTGGTTAATGACTGTGTTAATACCAGATTGAAAGTTAAAAAGAAAAGCGTTTTGTGTAAGCTTGATTCGGAAAAAGCTTATGATCATGTGAGTTGGAACTTCTTGGATGATATGTTGCTTTAGATGGATTTTGGAGGTAAGTAGAGAAAATGGATTAGATTGTGCATTGGCTCTGTTTACTTTTTTTCCTTGGTTAATGGTAGTCCAGTACTCCAATGGGGTAATTCTCGAGCTCTAGGGGTTTGAGATAGGGAGATCCTCTCACTTCAACCTTATTCATTATTGTCACTGGGTTGTTAAGCCAGATGATTAGGAAATCAGAAGATATTTTAATTAGAGGTTTTGAAGTTGGTGGTGATAGTTTGAGAATTCTGTGTCTCTAATTTGTTGATGATATCATTATTCTTTGCGATGTGGAGGTTTCTCACTTGGGCTCTTTGAGGTGTACTCTTAGGTGCTTTGAATCTCTGGCCAGCCTCAAAGTTAACCTATCCAAAAGTGAGCTGTTTGCGATAAGGGAGGTGGATAACATCAGAATGTTGACAGGGCCCTTGACTGTAAGATTGGCACCCTCCCTTCGACATACCTAAGGTTCAAAATATCGTTATCGCGACTCGTATCGCAGATCCGAGATACGGGTACGTTTCTTGTATCGCAACTTATCGCGGAGATACAGCGTCCGAAACCGAGAGACGGGTGAAATACGGGTCAAATGAAAGAATTTTGATTTGAAACTTTAGGATTTGATAGAATAATCACTAATTCACACTTAGGAATC
>JAOXJP010126483.1:0-13711 GCA_025762735.1 Platanus orientalis | reverse complement strand
CCCCCACATTTCTTTTAGCCCTCTCTGCTTGTGTTCCTAGGAGGGGCACAAAGCAGGATCAATGGGAATGGTGGTAAGACGATCCCTCATACTAGAAGCTCAATTAATCCCACAGCTCCCACCAGTGCCATTGCCATGACCACCACTAGACCTACCCCACCACCTATTACTGTCACTACCACCAACACTAGCACCAACACCAGCATCCCTACTAGATTTCCTACTACCACTGCCCCCTCCCTTCTTATACGCAGAAGAAAACCCAAAATCAGGCCCAGAAGAGTGCAAACGTCAAAGCTACTCTCTCTCGTGCTAATCTGTTAAGCTTACTCTCACTGCTCATCTATCTCATAATCGGATGAATATTATATTTTATTATCATCATCATCACTATCCACATCTACATATCTATATGTAGCCTCCCTCAATGCTACATCTCTGTCAATATTTTTCTTTTTATCCGCCTCTTTCTCTATCAAGTGATCCTGCATTTGTCTCCTAATTTGGGTGAAACTTTTTCACAATGGGATACCCCTCTAGGTTGCCCATCGCCTAGATGTTGTTTTAGTCGAGTAATCTCACCACCTTGCATCTGCCACAAAAGTTACATTTTGTTTTTCTTCTATCTCCACTAGTTATAGTGCCATATTACCACCCAAAATCCTCCTCCTCCTACTCTGGGATATTATGCAACCGGCGAGGCATATTCGAAATCCTGCAGATAAAAATAAATTATATGAATAAATATGTAGCATAAGTGTAAGTGTGTAACATAATGTAGCTAAATAGGACATACAGTTCAAAATGTTCTACTACGCTTATACATAGACATGATTACATGACTACATGTTTGATTTAATTTTCTAGGTTTTTTTTAAATTAACTTTTTTATTATTTTTTTTGTAAAAAATATAAAAAAATACAAAAAACATAGTAGAGTTAAGATAACATACTTTGTATGTGTCAATATCTTCAAATATGCTTTATGAATTTTTTCTTATTTTTTTAATTTTTTAACTATTAAATAAATACAAAAAAAATTTCTTCAGAAATCTACCAAAATGACATATTATGTGCAAAATGGTATTTAGTATGTCATATAAAAAAATTAGAGTGAACAATACTCATTTCATATAATTTTTTGAATTTTCTTTAATTTTTTATTTTTTCAAAAACAAATAAATAAATATTTTTTTTCTGAAAATTATTATTTTTCCATGAATGTAGATCTATCACAAATATTTAACATATAAAAAATTTACAAGGATTAGAAAAGAAATGGAGATATTACTGAAGTTTTTGTTGAGATTTAGGGTTTTGGGTTCGATCTTTTAATCTGGCTCAAATTTACTTTCTCAAGCGAAATGAACTCAAGTAGAGTATATAAGCTAAATCTAGAAAAAAATAGAGTTTTTGGAGGTTCTTGAGCAAGGCGATACGGGTGTGCTTCCGCTGCAAGACGCAAGACAACCTTGTTTTATGTCTCGCCATATATTTGAAGCGGAAAATGCCCCCTATATTGTGAGACAGGTGCATCTCGTGCAATATGTCTCGTGAGATATGGTACTTCTCCTGATTTATCATTGTATATGTAGGTTTCGTGCTGCAACCCTACGATACCAAGACCGTCTCGCGCAAGATTTTGAACCATGCACATGGACAGCCCCTTTATTTTTTTCATTAAAAAATTTTATTTTTAAGAGGATGGCACATGAGCACTTCCTCTTTTCAATTGGCACCCTTTATTTTTCTCACATGTCCTAAAATATCTTCTCCCTCATAAAAAACTCTCCTCTTATATTAGATAACTCCTCTCTCCCATACTATACCATGCTTTCATACTTCTCTAAAATAGGTAACTACATACCCCTCTTCAAACTATGTCTTCTCTCAAATCCATTTAATTAAAGCCTAAAACCACTCATAATATTATCTCACACCATCCAAAACTGATCTTTGTCAATCTCTTTTCCTTCGTTCTTCCACTAACATGTCTCTCTCTTCTCCAAAACGTTACCTCTAAAATAACTCTTAGAGAGCGTACTCCCCACTCCTAACTTTTTTTAACATAAATTAAAAAATCAAAACCCTTCCTTCAACAAATATATCTTTATTTCTTACTTATAAATGAGCCCAACCATAAAATATTTCTATAAAGGGGAAAAATAACGAGTTCACTCTTTCAAAGAAAAAATAAAACAAAGAAACCATAAAGTCTCTCTCCTATGGCTTTACAATGGTTGCTTGGTTGGAATGGAAAATGGGTTATAATATGAAGTAGGAGACTATATGGTCCATCCCACCAAACATCATCCAATTTTGTTGGGAATCTTATTTTGTTAATTCATCTTTTTGGATTCTTCCTTTGTATCTTTTTAATGTTTTATTCAAATCTATCTTATTATTATTGTTTTTATTTTTTGAATTTTGAAGTTCTAGTCAGAGTTTCACAACGTGATGCAAGTATTAAGATGTGGGTATGAAAATTGCATCATTGAAAATCAATTTGAGATCTTTTAGGTTCATTCTTAGTTTTCCCAAAAAAGTAGGCCCTCTCTCTTATGTGGTGTGCAAGTGAGTGCAACTTGTAACTTTAACTACACCACTTATTTATGTTACGCATTGGTTAATTTGTTGGTGAATTATATACAATGAAGAATTTCTTTCTTCTTTTAGTAAGATGAACACCATGAACCTCCTCTAAAGAAGGTAACCTTACATGATGTTGCCCCCGACATTTGTGTGCTATGTATATCAGAGGGGAAATTGGGGGATCATATCACGATACATTGTTCCTTTGCAAGATGCATTTGAAATTTCTTTCTATTAGACATGGCTCTTTATTGGGTGACGCCAAATTGCCTTCTTGATTTACTTTGGCAATCGAAAGTTCCCACTCTCAACTCAAAAGGTAGGGAATACTGGATGACTATTCTTCTTGGGATTCGCTAGGGAATTTGGAAGGAAAGCAATAGAAGAATCTTTGATGGTACCTCAAGATCCCCTCCTGAGGTGGTGGACTCTATTCTCTTTGAAGTAGTATCGTGGGTTATGGTATTGAAGGAATTCAATGATTTCTCCATTAATGACCTCACTAGGGATTGACAAACATGTTTACTTCTATGTTGATTAGCTTTGTCTTGTAAACTCTCCCTCCCTCCCCTTTTCTTACTTGACCGCATTGGTCATTGTATCCCCCCCTTTAATAAAGTAATTATTCATTATAAAAGAATACTAACTAGATGAAAAGCCAATTTGCACCTGAAATCACTATCAGAAACAATGTAATGCACAACCATTTTTTTTATAAGAGATCTGGACCGAGCCTCCTATTGATGGTTTTGTTTAGAACGTTACACCTGGACAAAGAATATACATGATAGAGGCTGTGGCTATGACCATTTTGGTTTCAAAATCCTTGATAGATTCCCTCTTAAGTAAAGAATGTGAGCTTGAGGACATTTTAGACTTGGTTGCATGCTTACATGATGATCTGTTTACATTTGTCTTTGATGAGAAGACAATATCGTGATAGTCACATTAGACTGACAATTTGAAACTTGATTGGTTTGTGTTCCTTAAAGTCGGTCTATTCTATGAGCCTAGCATAGTCCAAACCAGTCCATTCAGTTCTATGGGTTTAATTCAATCTTGACCAACTTCCTTAGGTCAGCCTGGTCTGAACTAAGCTTAGTCTAATGATGCAAGGCCCAAAAATATTCTGCATTGTTCTAATCCAGTCTATAATAGAAATGCTCCAAGAAAGGTTAGGTTCACGGGTTACTTCAAGGCCCCTTAAAGGATGTGTTAAATTGGTTTCAAATATGGCTTTGGTTTATTATTCCTTAAATTTTGGACTAGTTAAGGATGTTCAACTTGTGTTAATTGACTATTCTAGATGATTTATATTGCATGCCTATTTCATGGTGGGTGCATGTCTAATCAAGATGTTATGTATTTGATTTATGGTTTGCTACTTTATTCCTTGTGAAGATCTTTGTTTTCTTGTACAAGCCACATTAAGATGCAAAATGGATCTGTATGTCTTTCTTTTTATGGGTTAAGAACTAATATTGAATTGAAGAAATAATAGGGAGTCAATTGATTTAATGTGTCCATTTTAGCGATTTACCATAGTTAACATGATTTTATATGAATTTGTTTATTTGTTTTTTTTTTTTCTCATCTATCAACAAGCTGATTGTTGTCTTTGAGTTTAATAATCATTCAACCCTTGAATATTCAATTATAGCATGCTCTTTAGCAAAGATTCTTTTTGAGCATTCAAAGTATAAAGATTAACATTCTCCCTTTTTTTGGCTAGATATATAAAAGCATAGTTGTTTTGCAATACATAACTATTTTCCTCCTAGTATTTATGGCAATAATATACTTTGTATATAAATGTCATTGCTTTTATTCTAACCTCCCGTTTTTACTTGGTCATATAAGAAGCTTCAGAAAAGCTATGTAGATCAACTTAACTCTCTTAGTTTATTTCTTTAGTAAAAGATTTGGATTAACTGCAAACTATTTTATGTGCAAGAAATATTCAAAGGCCTTGTGTAAGTGTTTGAATATGATGTAACAAGTAACTGACATATTTTGGTGGCCTGACTTGCTTAGGATAGTTTAGATGTTCTTTACATGACTTACTACGATTTCTTTTAAATTTATGTATATTTTGGCAAATATGATGTTGTACTTTAGTTTATTTGACATATATTGATGTAGATAGATGTAAAGCTATCAGGTGGAAAACAATGTCATTTTGTGGATTATTGAGATATTTGGAGTGTTAAATAAACTATGGTATATTAGGTGAAGTGACATGGAGATCACTATTCATCCCTAGGGGTCCATATTACAGTCATTATGTTACCAAAATTTTGATATAAATGGCATATGGATCATCGTCTACTGTCATTAAAATGAGATAAAGATAATGAATGAGATGAATTAATAATAAATCAAGTTAGCCATAGATTATAACGGGTTTAAAGTAGGTAGCTGGGAATGCGGATGAGGTGGGGTGCCTAACACCTTCTCTAACTCTTAATCGAATCACTTGGGAATCTCTATGAGTCTATCACTTAGTCATGGATTCAGACCTTTTCAAAACCCAAAAAAACTTTATTGTTTTCAAAATCGATGTTCAATTACATCGTTAAAAAGACATGGCGGCTCCAAACCATCGTGGGATTTTTCCTGTAATAGGTAAGTCTCTTTTCATAAGGGATTTATCCGTCATGCGAAAATTGAGGCCCACAGTTTCATCTACAATAGTGAGCAAGCAATGAATCATATAAAGATAATTATATAGAGGGTTGTGACTTACTACACCTAGGGATCACCCGGTTTGCCACAAAACACTTGGCTTAGGAAAGCCTTTGGAGACATAAAACATGCTCTCCATAGATGTTTCACTGATGACATTTTTTAAAGTTTATTGGAAATAAAGATAAGAAGAAGTCGACTATAAAAGAAGTATGTAATAATGTGCTGACAGACTTATTTTGAAATAAAGTTAATGAAGTATGTTGAGTCATGGAACATCTTGTAAATGTTCTAAAGGTTGTGGACCATGATAAGAAGTTCACTATGCCCTACATCAACGAGACAATGGATATGATGAAGATATCTATAAAGACCATACGTCATCACAAAACTTATATTGATTATTGATGCAATGTAGAACAATCAACCCCGCAACGATTTACATGCATAATGTAATGTTTAATTATTTATAGCTGCTTCCTAGCTTTATGTAGATGGATTAATATTTTGTCTTTTGTATTGCATGTTAACTATGTTATGTAATCTTATTTGACAACATACTTTTTGAATCCGAAGTTTTGGTATAGTGGTATAGAAAATTAGAATGAAGACAAATATAATGAAAGGAATAAAAGCGACAATACATAGAATTGAGAGGGATACGGATAAACAAGAAACTGCAATGAGAGAAGTAAGTAATTTGTTACTTTTGATTGTCATCGTGGCATGTCACATGTTTATATGACTATTCTCAATTGGAATCTAGAAAAAAATTAAATATTATCTATAATTGAAATTTTTTATGGACATAGAAGGATTTAAGTTAAATATCATGATTTGTGCTATGAATAATTGTCAACCATGTATGTATACTAATAAATATATAAGCAAGAAAAATTAAGTGTTAACTTTTGTAAAAATCTAACTAATAGATAAGTGATGGGACTTGTATAAGGATGGAACACCCACTCTTAAGGACTTCACAATCAAAGTCTTTAGTCAGACAACATCATCTTTTGGCTACGAGGAAACTATAATACATTCTCTCTAATTTATTCAGTGTTTATAAATAGATTGAAGATGTCAAAACTACACAAATTGGTATACATGCATTACAATATACACTTAAAGCTTCAAAATATATTCGATAGACAACAAGATGCTAACTACTACAATCCCATCAATCTCAACCATATCTTTCAAGATGATGATATATTAGATACTTGGATCCATGAGGAGGAGGAGGAGCCATTACTTGATGGGTAAAGTAAAAACTAGATTGAGGGAGGACTGCCACATGTGGCCACAAATGCTGTAGGTGGAGACCATCAACATTCAAAAAAGATCTATGGGGAGATGCATGCATTCTTTTTAAATCCATGACATATATCAGTGGTGCAATGGATGAAAGTGGTGGTGATGCAGTTCATGTTCAATAGCATACAATGACGCTGATAATGGAGAGTTATGAACAGAGTTCTAATGATTTTGATGATGGAGATGGTGATGCAGTTGGTGTCACTGGTATGGGTGACTGTGAAGGTGGAGTTAGCTTTTCTACCCCATGTGGTTTTGCAAAGGTACTATAACCAGTACATTGTCATGTAGAACATACACCATGGTAGTTTACTTATAGAGAGAGAGGTAACGGGTCCCTGTTTAAGCAGCACACACGTACGTACCCAACATTATGATGGACAGACACTGTATGGAGGGTATAATTATGGTCATGGGTACTACTATAGGTATGAGATCAATGACCAGTAATTTATATTGTATGGGTAGAAAATGTCGACATGTAAGACTTCATCTTCTTCTAATGCACTATTCAGATATGAGAGTGATGCCTCACAATCACATATGGGAGTACGCAAACGACATTGTCGATGTGACCATGAGAGTTCTTCGTCATGTGACACTTGTTTTGATTCTTTAAAAAAATTTAATTTTTTTATATTAATTTTCATAAAAATTTAGATTATGATCATGATATCTCTTAGAATCACCATATGAAACATTATGATTTAAATCAAGGAAGATTAAGAAGAATACCTCAATGGATAAACCAAACACAAGATGATCTAACCCAGTCTCCAAAGTATCCACACATGCTTTAGAGTTTTTTACACTTCTCCCATGTTTAGAAAAATTACAGGACTCATCCTCAAAGTGGGTAACTCTATTTATAGAGTTTTTGAAAAGCCAAGGTAACGCTAGGGCGTGTGGGATTCTTATGAGATTCCTATTCTTAGGTTGTGGGGCTCAGTATCCTTAATTAAGTCAAACTATATAAAGTATACTCTATGTTATTAATTGCAAACTAGTACATCACTTATTGCAATAATCCCAATTATATATTTCAACTGGCTTCCCACAGATAAGAAATTAACAATAAGGCTATTTCTTACAGATATTTCACAATTATGTCCTTCCACTACATAAATATTCCTTAATGACCTTTAGGATGATAAAGTAATCATTATTTAACCCCTTTGGTTATTAAAACATTATCATTAGAAATTTAATGAATTAATTGAAAATATAAAGATATTTATCCGACAATATCTTTTTTCAAAATATTATATATATATATATATATATATATAATATTGAAAACATTTGACAAACACTTTAGCAATAATCACTAACGTCAGATTTTCATGTTCCATAAAATCATATACTTCTTAAACTAAATATTCTCCCACTTAAGGGTAATGAATTCTTTGTTGGGCATTTGCATCCTCTCAAGTATCAAGTATGTTGTCTAAGCTACCCATGATATAGCTTCTAATTAGGCATCACCGGTTGGTAGCTCAAAATAATGAACTGGACAACTTTGAAAAATATAAATCCTTTAAGTCTAAGGATGAATCTATAAATATGAATACTTATCTTGATAGTGATGTTTTACCAAGTGTGTTCATAATGGATCTATTTAGTACATTTCTATATGCACCTACGTGCAAATTTAGAGTCTCACTCCAGTGACTGAAATTACGTCACTCCATTATATGAAACATCTACATGTAACAACTTTGTAAGTGATGTGCTAGCATCACCCATACCTATAAATTTTCAAGTTTACAAAAACTAGATCATCAAATCTCTCTACACATTTCAATGTGTTTAACATCCTATTATGTTACCTGAGGGCTACCTATCCCATCTCACGAGATCAAAAAATGACCCATATTAAGAAGTAATTACATGCAATAATGGAATACAAGGTTCTTATTCATTTAAATAAATAATAAAATATGCTTATATTTTATGTGAATGGCTTTGTCAGGGCATGTATTTCCAACAAACATTCATACATATAGCCACAGTTAGGGTCTGATTCAGTCGTACCCCCAACCCCCACCTTATGATTAACTAATTCTGTAATACCCCGTAATGCCTTCGAAGGGTAAAAATGAAATCTAGCATGTGTAAAGGTAAAATTATCTTTTAAACTTTTTAGGAAGTCATTTGTGGTGTTTGACATCCAATAGAATGAATTAAAAGTGAGGAAAACAAAGGTAAGCTCCGAAATTGTCAAATTTTAAGTTGTTCCAAGTATGTATTTGTGGTAACTTCACAGGAAAAATTATACCAATTCCGAGATAATTTGGGTACAAGTCATACATCATTAGAATGATCTAGAAGTCTACTTTTCAATACCTTAAATGGTGCGTGAAACAGAGTTGTTTATAGAAGTTATACCCGTTTTATCATGAGGTGTCTAAGCAAAAAATTCAGAAGACAACTAGACCTATGCCTGACCGGTTTAGACGATAGGGCTAAGTCCTCAGGTGACTCTCTGATTGGTCGCCAATCACATGACCAGTCAGGGCCTGGCCGATCACTAATCTCATGACCGATTAGGGCTGGAAAATCCAGAAAAATGCCAAAACTTGTACTAAATGAAGTGACTCTCTCTTATTTGACCCTTACACATGTGGGATCTCATTTATGATGAATTATAAACTCTCTATGACCTCATTTGGGTCTATCACATTTCTTAGAATATAGACAAGAGGAGAGAGAAAATTATGATATTTGGGAGGAAGGAGAAGAAATTCTTCCCTAATTTGGTAAGTTCAACCCATACTTGGGGGAGTTTTTGCTAAAATAAGTTATTTTCTTCCATGATCTACTTAGTTGAATTCATTTGATGTTAGATTTATACCAATTTCTACAAATAAATTGGATTTGAGATTGAAGTGAATAAGCTTGGGCAAGAAGCAAGAAATTGAAGAAATAGTAAATAATATTGCTTACTATGGGTGATATAATATATTTCCCTCTTTTGATTTTCAGATTATGTGACGTTACCCATGGAATCTCTTAATATTAATGAAATTCCTTGAATTCAATCCATTGAACTATGCTAGATTTATGGATTGTAGCTTGTTTAGTAAGTTTTCATGCTCCTTATGTTGAGTATGACTTTCCGTATTAAAACTTTTAAAATTTTTGTAGATCTACGCTTTAAACCAATGAATCTTATTTGATCTTTAGATCTACACCTAATTTGTGAAAGATTATTGTCTTTAAATATTGTGTGGACTATTTTCCTTCATTAAATCTTCTACATCATGTGAAATATGAATTTTTCCCATGTAAACCTTTAAAAATCTATGTGAAATTGTGAATCCTTCAAGATCTACATTATTAATGATTAAATTGATAAACAATATTGCTTTGCTTTTTGTTTGGAACACTAGAAGTGATATTTGGTTGATCTCTATGATTAAATTCATTGGAATATCATTTAAATTTCTAAATTTCAGTGGATTTGTATTGACCTCATTAATTACATTAAACTCTATGCTTCCTACATAATTATATGAACCGTATGGATCATTGAATCTAAATTACTTTTTTTGAATCATTGATTTATGTAAAATCTTAGTAATTATTATGACTCTGACCTTATGAATACTGAATCATGTACTAACATCGAATCAAAGTGAATCATATATCTTTGAAATGATTGGATCATGACAATCTTATGCCTATGTTCATTTATGCATCATAGAAATATTTTGATTATCAAAATTATATGAACCTTCGAATTTATTAATGAGAATCCTATTGGACTTCATACTTTTGAATCATTTTGGGCCCCGTCACAGGGCTAAAGGTGACCATCGACTATATGGGCCTTGACATCAGGCTAAGTGTGTCTTTTGATTCTTTGGACCTACTCACAAGGTTAAGTGTGAGAAAGTACTTTAGACACGTTATTTGATTTCATAGATATTGACTCTACTTATGAGGATTATTAGAAAATCATGACCCTACCCTTGGGGTTATAACAAGGACATTGATCATACTTATGGGGTTTGGCACGAGATCTGTATCCTAACCATGGGGTTGACCAGAGTATATGGATACTTTACATTAAACCTTTGGAACAACAAACATTGAACTTTGAACACTCTGAATCATAGAACTCCGAATACTTTGAATATTAAACTTCAAACACTTTGAACTATGTAAACTTTGGACCTTTTGAACATTTAACTTTGAATACTTCAATTCATTAAACATCGGATCCTTTGAAACTAACATGTCTTGAACTTATAAACTTTGATTTTCGTATTGAATTACTTGTTTGGACATCGATTTTTACTCGGTATTTAACATTGAACTCTGAAATTATGAAGTCAAAATTCTTTACTGAGCTTAGAACTTTGTATTAGACCGTCGACTTCAATTTGCTAGTTGATTTTTGCTCAGTTTGTACTAGCCTGATTATGCTTATTATTTCGATCTCTATGTAGTTTTGTATTGACCTTTGAACTTGTTAGTACTTAGAATTATGTTTTTGCCTCATATTGTCTATAGTCAATTAGATTGCTTATAGGTTGGGACTAACTCGGCCGCTTTGTTTTTCAGAGTGACTATACTTGTCAAGTTTCCATCATGAAGGCTTGTTGTGGCAACTCCAATATATTTCCCTTTTAATGTAGTTGAGATATAGAAATTTCTTGACCATTTTATATATGCATAGATATATTTGGGAAAGTTTGTATATTTTTCCCTTTGTTTTATGATTCAAGTGAAAGGGCACCCCATTGATGTAGATATTGATTCCTCTACTATATTGATGGTCATTGGAGATTATAGTATATTATATGCTACAACTTATTGCTTATTGGATTATTATAATCTATTGAATATGAACACACTTCTGCAATTATCAAACTTAGAATTGTTATTATGTGAGAATCTCTGGCTGTTGATTTCTTGTGATTATCGGATTTAGAAAATCGCTTCTACTATATTTAAACTCAGATTATGGGCTATTAAATTGTGGAATAATGATTACATTAATGATCTTAAGGTTATTGAATTGTGAATATATAATTATTGGATTTTGGATTGTGAACATTGGTGATCGAATCAATGTAACGATCTAAATCCGGGGCGCTGACAGATCCCATATCTGAGTCTGGGTTCGAGGGCATTACAAACTCAACCACCATTTACATGGCATTAGCTTCTACCATTCATATGCAAAGAGCCTCCTCGTCTAGAAGTGGACTTAGTTGGAGACCACATATTTAACTTCAATTTTGATCATTATTAGAGTCTGAATCACAGCAAGAGCCATACATATGAAGCTGAGCAAAAATACCCCGACCGCAACAACCATCAGTTCCATGATTTTGATTCTCCCCCTGATCCACCACGACGTTCATGGAAACAATGGTAACATGTCACAATCTCACATTCTTTGGTATGTTATCATCAATTCATCATGTTTATCTTGATTTAGAACATGCAAAATGTTTTTATGCTTCAAGTAATCAAGTGAGAATTGCATCTTTATTGATTATATATTCAATATTTAATTCTCTTTTGGTTCTACCGTTTTAGGAGATACTTAAACTGTTATACATCTAACATGATCAAACTTTTTTTTGGTTTAAATTAAAGTATGAAGTCTCTAAATAATGTTACATAGTTCATCTGATTTAAAATTTTTCTTTTTCTTTAGGGTGATTCTTAGACTAAGCAATCTACAATGGATTAGACGATCCATTGAAGGATCGCCCAATCAAGGTTGGATTAGACCGGGATCGACAAAGGTCAATCCTGAGATTTTGATCAATGCAACATAAAAATGTAATTCCCTTTCTTGCTTTTTGTGCTATGCATTTTCTTGTATCCACTATCTTGAGAAAGAAGGATTTGTAAGAGAAAGGGAGATGGAAAAAGTAGATGTCATGTGTCACTTAGTTGATTAAGTCTCAATTTGAATAAGGAGTTTGTAGCCATTAGCTTGAGTCAGTTTGTGGAGTCAAAGTAGTTGTTATCTATGAGTGAATTGTGGAATCAAAGATAGTTTGAATTTGAAGTTGGAATAGGGTAGTCGAGCCAAGGTTAGTTGTAGGTTCTTGAGGAAGTTAAGGGAGATGGTTCAAGGTGTTATTGAGTAGATAGATATGATCAGTTGGGTGGTTCTCATAGGTAGAGTTATATTTAAATAACTAAGTTTTGAATGAAAAGATAAGCAAGCTTATCCATCTTTTATCAACTTACGAATGGAGGATTGGCTCCCTCAAAGAAGCCAACCTTTGTTGTGGTTTCCTTAATTCAAAAATAGAGTAATCCTTTTAGAATGTTACAAATGGTATTAGAGCAATTTGTTCCTACCATAATTGATGGCACCCAGATTTATCAACTCGCTGACTCGGTTAACCAAGTCACGGGAACTCAAATGTCACAACAACAGATACTTGTGAGTTGGTTCAACAATTAGATCCCATAGCCACAAGCTATGAGATGTTGACTTGTAAGCTTCAACACGAAGAAGGCTACCATTTTGCTAGATAGTCTGCTTCTCTCCAACTGGACAATTGCCATGTTGATTATGCAAGAATCCAAACCAGATCAATCCAGTTGGATTTTCTAAGGTTCAATGGTGATGATCCATCTAGTTGGCTTTATAGAACCCATCAATTTTTCTCTTATCACCAGGTTCCAGTACAACAATGTTTATTGATTGTCTCCTTCCATACGAAAGGTAAGGCCCTTCCTTGGTATAAATGGATGGAAAATTTAGGATCCTTGACTAGCTAGGATGCCTTTGCAGCCCTTGAAACCTGGTTTGACCTTATAGAGTATGATGATCATGTGGAAACTTTCACCAAACTTCATCAATTGACCACTGTGGAGAAGTATCAAACCCAATTGAGGCTACAACCAATCATACTGATGGCTTGACTGAATCTTTCATGATAAATTGTTTCTTAAGTGTAGGGGTGGGCATGGGCCGGGCCGGCCCCGAGCCCGGCCCGAGCTAGGCCCGAGGCCCTCACTTTTACATATATAATATATATTTATTATATATAATATACTAATTTTTTTAAAATTATCAATAGTATATAGCTTAGTTGATAAAAATTGTTTTTTACAAAAGTATTGGGTTAAGTCCTAG
>JAOXJP010126472.1:0-13711 GCA_025762735.1 Platanus orientalis | reverse complement strand
GCTTCGGAGTTGAAGGTGTCGGAGACTCGAGAGGAAAAAGAGTAGAACGCGAGTCCATCCCGGAAGCGACGAACAAATCGGGTGGGAATAAGAGAAAGCGACGATTCTTCGTTTTTGAGGTGTTTTTCTGCTGAATCAATCTCTCCTTCTTCTTTATAGATCGGTATTTCTCATTGGCTTTCATCCTTTTTTCTAATTTCCAGCGTTTTTATCGATTTGACCATCTTTAGATGGAAAAGAAATTACTTTTCCAATCGCTAGATCTTCCTTGGTTTGATTTGATTATTGTAGAATTGAATCGTTGGTTCTTGATTGAGTTATTAGTTTCGTCTTTTTTTAGGGTTTCTCGGGTCAGGCTTATGTTGAGGTTGAGTCCCCTTTATGCTTGATTATTGATTATTTCTTTATTTTCATTGTTATATGAGTAAGACGATCTGCCTTATTATCTTCATCCATGTATTCATATTCTATTTTTAGATCACGTATATTCTCTTTAGTGTGGTTAAAAACTATGTGTTAGTTTCGATTTGAGCACTTATTTCATTCTGCATTGCTATATTACTTTTTCGAGTCTCTATCTGTGATGGAATGGAAAATTTTCCCACTTTTTCTCCATCTTTGCGGCTTCTAGCCATTTTTTCAAAGGTCTGTTTGGATGGGTGCAGGATTGAAATTCTGGCAAATTAAATAGTTGGACAACGTTGGTTGGAAAAAAAAATTCCCTAAATCTGAGCCAGTTTTATTTAGAAATCTAGGGCATCCATGTGGGCCCATCTGGTTGCTCAAGTGGATGCCACACACTCTTTGTAGAATGTAAGTCCATAAATCTGAATTTAAAGGGAGTGGGAGTTTTGGATTGTTTGAATAAGATATTTATATGCATTCTTACATTACATATATTTACATAATGATGAATAGGATATGAACCAATTTAGGCTTTGTTTGGGATTGGTTTGGTTTAGGCTTGTTTGTGCCTAACAAGGACCAGGTTAGAATCTAGTAATAAAATTCTCTCATTAGAATCAACACATAAAACATACCAACAATGATTTTGGATCAGAACACGCATTTCTACAGCTTCCTATTCAGTCCTTGTGAATGGGACCGTCAAAGGGATTCGTCAAGGGTCAGCGGGGTCTAAGGCAAGGAGATCCATTATCCCCTTTTTTGTTCAATCTGGTTTGACCAGATATTGGGTGGGGCATCAGGGGCCCTCCATTCTGCTTTTGCAATCTGCCAATGACTCTATTGTGTTTTTACCCAATTCGGAGGATGAAATTCGAAACTGGAGGTTCATTCTTTTAATGTTTGAAGCAGTCTCTGGCCGTTAGGTTAACTTACCAAAAAGTAAAATGATGGCGGTTGGTGGGGATGTCCCAAATCTGAGCAAATTGGCAGACTTGATGGGATGTGTTGTTTCGTCATGCCCAAAAACCTATTTAGGTCTTCCTTTTAGGGGGAAAAGTGAAATCCAAACATTTTTGGGATCCGGTGATCGAAAGATTGAATAAAGATTAGCAAACTGGGAGGACAGATGTCTCTTCAAAGGGGGAAAACTAACTTTGATTAAAGCAACCCTCTCGAACTCCCTTATTCTTTTCATGTCTCTCTTTCGAGCCCCAACCTCTGTGATTCTTTATATGGAGAGGATTAGAGTTAATTTCATGTGGCAATCTAATGAGGACATGGGAGCAAGGTGGGGCTCACACTTGACCTTAGTGGGGTCCATGCATGGAGAGATTTATAGGAGATGCAATGTTATGTGGGTTTAGTAAGGATCTTATGGGGGCTAACATTTATTTTATGTGTCCATGTGATAAGGCCAATGGTGCCAAGATATTGGTTGTTTTTTAAGAGTAATCCCATTTGTTTTGTTCAGCACACTTTTTCAGAGGACAAAACTCGCCCTTTTGGCTTGATTTTGGTGTTATTAGTTAGGTTATTCAGTTACCTTTTTAATGAGACTAAGATTGTGCAAATCCGATGTGATTTGGGAAAGTCATGACCAAATTAGAAGTCCAAAGGAATTTGTCTCAGACCCTGCAATACTAATTAAATAAAATCTTGCTATTTATACTTGTTGTTAGCACTATATATGACAGACCACCCACAACCTGTTTGAATGAAGACCACAGTGACTGTTGTCCCACTAGAACAGCTCCATATATCACCTGTTTAATACTTTGTTTAACCTGAAATCAGTCCTTGGTTTTAGCCTTTATGAGGTAGCTGAATCAGCCATAATTATCATCTTCGAAGACCAAGCAGGCCAAAATCTGTTGCCGTATGGGCTTTTGCTGCAATTTAAGTGTTTGATTAAATGCCCGAGAGCCTATTCCTGGCTACTCTTCACCACACTGAACAACTTGTGCATATGCCTTTTCCCTTATTCTGATCTTCTTATGTATCATGCCCTTTTTCTTAGCCTCAATCTTCTTTACTTATCACCATCCTATAGGTGACTCGGTATCAATAACATCACCTGCTAGGGTACTTGCATGCAACCCATCACATCACTTGCCTTGTGTGCAAGGTGTTGCTTTAACCCTTGCACACCCCATGGCTGGATACCACAAAAATTATGCCTCACTTTAAAAAATAAAAATGAAAATAAAATTAATCTTCACATAATGGAATACTAAATCTCAATATCTGTTTGACCCTTGTTCATCTTGAATGTAAAGATCTTGAATCCATCGGTAGTAATGAAAAATAAATAAAATTAGTAACTAATTTTTTGAAACAATCTTGTTCATCTTGAGGAGGAATTTGTTTGACTGGGAACTTTTGAGGGTGCCAGATTTCTTGAGGTGCCTGTATGGTTCAAAGGTGTGTGGCGGGCTCGAGGATCATCGTATTTGGCACTTAGGGAAAGGGGGTGAGTTTTCGGTAAAATCTTGCTACGACTTTTTGCATTTGGCCCCTCAAGAATCGAGACCGTGGAAAGAAGTCTGGTACAATGGAATTCCCCCAAATGTCCAATTCTTCATGTAGATGGCGGCTCGGGACAAAATTTCTACTATGGATATGCTTCGTAGGAGAGGGTTTTTCCTAACCAGTGCCTGTGTCTTATGCTATCAAGATGCAGAGTCTTCTTCCCACCTATTTATTCATTGCCCATTTTTGTGGGAGGTTTGGTGCAGAATAGCTAGCGACTTTGGAGTTCCATTTATATCTCCTTTGGGCCTTTTTGACCTTCTTTTGAGTTAGTGGTTGCAAGCCTTCAATGACTTGGGGAAGAGAATCTAGAAGCTAGTCCCTACTGTGGTTTGTTGGGTTGTGTGGAGGGAGAGGAATAATAGAGTTTTTAGGGGTTATGCGGAGCCGATGTATCAAGTATATAGGCGGGCAAAGGAGTTTCTGTTGTTTTGGGCCAGGCATTGTAAAGGTTACTTTGGCCTTTCGGAAGGGGCCCTTGTTAGGGATTGGGTGCACCCGGTTGGAGTCTTTCTTCTTTAGTTTTTATTCTTGGTGTTGGGGTTCTGCCCCTTAGTGGGGATTTCTCATCCCCTTTGTTTCCTTGTTTTGTTCCTCTTTTATGGCAATAAAATTTTTTCTTTCATAAAAAAAAAAGTCTAAAAAAAATGACCAAATGGTTCAAAAAAATCATGCATATGCAAATTTATCATTTTTGTATTAAGGAAAAAATGTATTAATAAAAGGGATGAGACATCCCAAAAAATCAACAAGAAGAAAGAAAGGCAAAAAAGAGTGGCCACCCCACCCAACAAAACTTACAAAAGGCATCCCGGAAACCTCCCAAAAACTACAAGGGGCTACAACCAATAATTACATTCCACTCTTTACATAATTCCCCAGCTGTTAAGTGCCCACAATCCTTGCATTGGGAAGCCCAAAGCAAAAATATCACTTTTACTCTTTGGTACACCTGAAAGGACGGTTCTACATGGCCCTCGAAGACCCTTTTGTTGCTCTCCAACCAAATTGATTAGCACACCACCACCGGAATTAGCTTCTAAATTATTTTCCCTCTAGCTGAAAAAGCGTTGCCTATGTTTAGGTCTAGCGGAATAACCCACCTCATTTCAAAATCCCTAATGGTTCTAAACATACTTCCCAAGAAAATGGGCAATGTAAAGAAGATGGATCACTGACTCCCCATCCTTTCTGCATAAGCAATATCATATATTGGTAAGGATAAAACCTTTTTTCCGCAACATATCAATGGTCGAGATCTTTCCCAAGGTAGCAACCCACATAAAGAATTGGATCTTGAGAGTAACAGGGGCAAACTAAATATCCTTCCATAGCCCCTTGCTATCTACGAGTCTACACAAAAATTGCATACATGACGTTATAGAAAAGGTCCCATTAGGATTTGATGTCCGCAATTTTCTATCATCCTAGTTAGGGGTGGCAATTCGTGTTGGTGGGTCGGGTTCGTGTCATGTCGAGGTAAGGGTATAAGACTATTTGGCTTCACCCGAACCTGACCCATTTATTAATCGTGTCAAAGCGGGTTGACCTGTTTTGACCCAAAACACATTTAGGGTCAACCCTAACCTGCTTATTTTCATGTTGGGTCTTGTCAGGTTCACGGGTTATAGGGTAATTCATCTTGGCGAGTCGGGTTCATGTCATGTCAAGGTAAGGATACAAGACCATTTGGCTCAACCCTAACCCGACCCATTTATTAATCGTGTTGAAGCGGGTTGACCTGTTTTGACCCAAAACACGTTTAGGGTCAACCCTAATCTACTTATTTTCGTGTTGGGTCGTGTCGGATTCGCAGGTCGTGTCAAACATTGCCACCCCTAATCCTAGTTAACCCTCACCCTGGTTGAGTCTAGCCTCCCTAGCAAAGCCGTGATGTCTGTTAGCTCCCAATCAAACGCCAAACGATGGAATATAGGTTGCCATATTGCTATCCCATTAAGAATTTTTAGGTAATCAGAAACTAGAGCATGGGGATTCGTAACCATCAAGAAAACCGAAGGAAACTCCGTCATAAGTGGTTGAGACCCCACATCATTTATCTTCCCAAAATGAATCTTTTAGCCATTCCCTACCATAACCCATAAACCTTCCTTGAAATCCTAGAAGAATTTCATAATGCAGCCTTTCCAAGGGCTAATCCCACGAGGACCTCTAATCAGACAAGGATCTCCGTCGGGCAATACACCATGCCTAGAAACAAGCACTTGTCTCCACATGCTGTCCACCTCCACCCTAGACCTCCATTGCCATTTACATAGGAGTGTTTTATTCATGATGTCCAACTTTCTAAACCTCAAACCCCCTTTAGGTTTAGGAATACAAACCTAGTCCCATGCAACTAAGTGGAGCCCCCTATCGTCATCACCTCCCTTCCACAAGAAATCCCTTTGGAGCCTCTCAATTTGTTGAGCCACCTGTCCCAAAATCACAAAGAGGGGCATAAAATACACCGGAATACTGGCCAAAGCAGCATTAATCAACGTCAACCTTCCTCCTTATGATAGATAATGAACTTTCCACTCTGATAGCTTCTTTCGCACTCTATCAACAACCAGACCCAAAACTTTTTTACTTTTAAACAAGGAACCAAGAGAAGGGAGGGTTTCAACTCAACAACCCAAGTCGGCAGCCAAAAGCCCCATGTTAGACACTTCACCTATCCCAATAATCGAGCTCTTTGCAAAGTTCATTGGAATCCCCTCACAACTTTGAAACATCGAAGGACACATCTCAACATCCAAATTTTCCCTTGAGAACCATCTCAAAGAATTAGTGTGTCATGAGTATGCAAGTACACACTATGTGATAACATTAATATAATTTACAAAACAAAATTAATATTCAGTATAATATATACATTTACGTAAAATAGCGTAATTAAATATATTTTATTTTTTACTTTAAAAGCAGACAATCCTACCTCACAATGTTCCTGTAAAGAACTTTAAAAAATTGTGATGTAAGATTTACTTCTTTATAAAAAATAATAATAATAACAAAACCAATAGATTTAGGCACAAGATTGTCTTATTTAATTATATGTGAGAAAAAAATCCATTGAAATAGGGGTTTGGAGTGAAAAATGGCGGTTGAGTGAGATTTGGCAGTTGTTAGTGAGGTTAAAAATGAGATTGGGTGAACCCTTTAACGGAGGAATTGGCCGATCTGTTCAATATCGTCAAGAATCGGCTGATCCTTTCTGGGGAGGGATTGGCCCAAGTCAGTTTGCCAATCCTAGGGAGGGCTTGACTGAAGTCAATTTGATTTATGGGTAGCCAGCCCTCCAAACCTTAGGGATTGGCACACAATCTCTAAATTTGTGTGCTTTTTTTTTCTTTTTTTCTTCGTTGGTCTTTCTTGGGTTAGGGACCTTGTTGTGTCATTTCTTTCATTTTCTCTTTTACTAGAATTCTCGTTTATTGTTAAAGAAACTAAATTATTGTTATTATTATTAAAATGTTTTTGTGAATAAGAAATAATACGAGAGTAATTTGATTTTTCTTTTTTGTGTTGAACCCACCTGAGTGGTTTTCACATTTTCTATTCAATATTCTGTAATGTTTGAGTTATTTATGTCATTAGGATTAAACATATCATAAGATATGAGAATGCTTCCTGAATTGTTTTGTTTTCTTATATTTTTTCCTTTTTGTCTCCTTGAGTTGGATTTAGGTTGGATATTCTCTGCTCTTACAAATGAGGGATAGAGGTTATAGTTACAGTCCATCACCACCAAGGGGTTATGGCAGAAGAGGTCGGAGCCCTAGCCCTAGGGGTCGTTATGGAGGTCGTGATAGAGATCTTCCTACGAGTCTTTTGGTTCGCAACCTTCGCCATGATTGTAGGTTTGTTATTATTAACTTGCCACTTGCTTTTCAGTTTCTTCTTGTTACTCTGAAGTGATATGATTTCAATATTACAGCACCACTTCTGTATCGTATTTTCTAATCTGTTTGTTTTTTCTTATATTGTTATGATTATAGAAGCCCATCAATATGGGTCTCCTATCTTTTGGCATGCAGCCATGCATGTAGCAGCTGGTTTGTTCCTAGTAACATAGAGACATGCACATATAATATTGTCAAGGGGCAATATAACCTTGTTACATGATTTTGATCGATATATCATATTGATAGTTCTCAATATGGTTATTGAGCACCCCATATTGAGGTGTATTGAGCTATACTTTGAAGCATGACAAAGTATTTTTTATTTTTTATTTTTTTATTTTCTTCTCTTGTTAATTTCTACTTTTCTATTACATCTCTTGGCTACTTGAACATCGACTTGTTCTTGTTCAGTGAAGAATCTTGGGTTACACTGTCAATTAAACTATTAATGATAGATGGTATTTCAACTATTGGATACAATTTGCATGTTACAATCACTTTAGCTATGTGATCTTGGATCATCAAAATGTAGAGTTCTTCGAAGAATCTTAAACAAAGAAGCCTACTTTGGACAACTTCAGTTCTTTGTAATCTTGTCAAAGGATTTTTGGCTAAAGATAGCTCTTCTCAGTCCCTTTGAAGAGATATAAATTTGATTGAAGTGATGAGATGCATCGATAAGTTATGTCCATTGGTATTTGACTAGATATGTTAAATTCTATGATATCAAAATCTGTAGCTATATATAGAGAGAGTCCTTGCCTCCTCTTACTTTCCTAACCCCAATGCTTCAAGCATATTTTTCTAGAAAAGATATTTTAAGTATATTAAAAGTATGATGCCTAGATACATCAGTATATCTACATGATACCATATTGGAGACTCCATGGATATTCCCAGGATACAAATCTTTAATATTTTGTTTGCAGTTTAAATTTTAAAATGTTGTATCAAATCTTATTGCAAGAACTTGAACACAATTTTCAAGATTCATATTTTATGGTTGCTGGATACTTCAGGATGCTTGGCATACCTGTATATTGTCATGATATGAAAACAATACTGGTACTGGATTGCATCAGTACTGCTAGAGTACAATTTTCATGCTTCATATTCAATTTATAGTTATTTCTAAATTTAGTGTCCCAATTTGTTTTGTCAATCACATTACATAAATCATACACTGTAGCAAATATCATTGTAAGAAACTTCGTAAATGTTAGAAGTGTCATTAAATTTGGTTTAATGTAAAAATTGATAATAGATACCTGTCTTTAAATTTAGCATACTATCAGCTCATTGGACGCAATATCTATCTTATGTAGGAATTGAATAGTTGTGTCCCATTTCTTGTGTTAGTGTGCATATCTGAATATGGGCTTCTTAGGTTGAATTTAAAAGCGATGGGATTGTGAATATGTTTTTGTTCCTTCTTTTAATCACTCTATCAAGATAATGCAGGTCCTGTTATTTTTGTACATCTTATTTCATTGAAGATAGAAATTTCTTTTCCATTTGGGAGGGCCGGAGATATTTACAATTTTGATCTCTCTTGCTTTTCTTTTTTTGTTATTTGTTCAATAATCCAATAGTTTATTTCATGTTTTCTTTAGGCTAAATGAAAATTTTGTATTCGTAGAGTTTATATTCATTATAGTTTGATTTTTGTTTTGCAAAGAATGTATTCAGTCCATTTTGGTAAGCCACCAAAATTTATTTGCTGTGTTTGGGCTATGTTTGCAGGCCAGAAGACCTCCGTAGACCATTCGGAAAATTTGGTCCTCTCAAGGACATTTACTTGCCAAGAGATTATCATACCGGGTGAGCTTCTTTCTAACTTTACTAATGTGAAGTAGTTAGCAGGTTGTGGATTTGTAATGTAAATTCAATCTTCTTTTTTCTTGCATTTACATAGAGCATTCATCTTTGTTGTTGAATATGTATGTGTTCTGTTGAATGAAGATGAGGTGCCCAAATAACTTTCCTCCGGCCCTTGCTTCCTATCTTATGTTACTACTATGACGTTGAAGCTTGTTGAAGCTTATTCATTATATTTTGCTATTCTTTTATGGCAAGCTGGGTTTGTTATTAAAATTGTTGAGATTTAACAGTGAAAATAAAGTTTTGAAGACATCAATCAATCAAGTAATAAGAGTTCTCTTGAAGATGATGTTAATGTTTGTGAAGATGGGAAGGGAGTTGGGTTTGAATACATTGTGAAGATGTTCAAGTCTCCAAGAATTTGAAGTCAACTTAAAACTCTTGACATTTACAAGGTCAGCAGCCTTGTGCTTGCTTTTACTTGAATTGCGTGAAGTTACTATGGTATTTCTGTGCTTATTTCGACCTTCCATATTTCTTGGGATTATTTTGGTAAGTTCATCCCATCAATGTTTTTTATGTGCACAATACTGCTACAGTACTGTCAGGCTGTATAAGCAGCTATATTTTGCGACACTGAACTTGGTGTGTATTGCAGTGAGCCACGAGGCTTTGGTTTTGTTCAATATGTAGATCCTGCTGATGCTGCAGAAGCCAAATATCAAATGGGTGGGCAAATTCTTCATGGCCGGGAGTTGACTGTTGTATTTGCAGGGGAAAATAGAAAAAAACCGGATGACATGAGGGCAAGAGAGCGATTTAGGTAAACTTGGCCATTTATTTATTAAGGTTTTAGGGCCTTGTCATTCATGATTTGGTTTTGATTGGATTCTTGTCTGTATGCATTCTCATATCTTTTTAATCAAGGATAAGGAATTTGAACCAAATCTGACTTCGATCTGAATCCTATCGTATCCAATCTACCCTAAAATTTTGAATTGCCTTGTTTGCAAGAAAGTCCACTCAAATAATAATAATAATACTATGCAGCAATAACTTAAAATTAAAAAATAAAAAAAATTGGCAAGACCCATTAGCTGTTTGATGCTGATACAAATTTATGGCATAGCCAGCATCTCCCTATCATTTTAGAATAAGAGGGACATGTTTGAGAATTGTGATTCTGAATTCCTTTATGCAAGATTCCTGATATGGTCATATTCTTGTTAGTAGGGGTCGAGGGTCTGATCGTAGGCAGTCTCCCCCTCTCTATTCCCACTCTCCACGTTATGCAAGATCTCAGTCCCGGTCCCACAGCCGCAGTCACTGTGCTCCATCCCCTAGGCAAAACCATTACTCAAGGTATGCTGTTTGATACCTTTTATTTGGCTCAATGATTTTAAAATGTCTGCTTGATAGCTTAATATGTTACTCTTGTCTACCTACACAGATCAGTATCACCTCAAGATATTAGAAACCATCGAGAGCAGTCAAACTCCCGCTCTCCTCCCTATAATGGTTCTAGGAGCCAGGGTCGAAGCCCAAGCAGGAGCCAGAGTCGGAGCCAAACACCTGGAGACTATTGAGGAAAGCTGACGAGGAAAAGGTCCTTAAGACAGTAAGGAACTGGAGAGATATAAGCCAGTAATCACTGCTAGTAGTCTTGGTATTTTTCTCTAATAATTACATTAATTAACTCGAATTATGTAGTATTGAGATAGGTTTTACAATTTGACCTCATCCATTTGGTAACTCTGTAGGACTAGTTTGTCCTTTTTCTTAGGGGTTAAAACCTGTGGCTGTCCTTATTTATACAAGTTGGTTTCAGTGATGATATTGCTCCAGCTTTGATATGGCTGTCTCCTTGTTCAACTACATACACACACACACATATTCTTAACAGCCATTAAGATTTTATGATTGGCTAATTTGGGCTGTGAATCATGGGGGAAATATGCATGGTGGTTTGAAATACATAAGTGAAAAATCCAAAATATTGTGTAATATGCTTTCGCAATATAATTCTCTTTCAAACTTACTCATGATTGATAGTTCTTTGCTCTGATGATAAAAGCTTTTGTGATTACTGTTTCTCTTATTTTGGGCAAAAAAATAGGGGACAAATTATTACCATTATCTCTCAAAATTTTATTTTCATGCATACTTAAATATTAATGACCCTATATTTAAATATCTTTATGAAATGAAGAAATCCTTCAGAATTTTTGAGTTGGTTAAATGTTTATGGCTTATTGAGTGGGTTGATCTGGCGTTTTGCAGTTTCTTGTTTGCTTGTGGACTGGCTTGTTAAAGGACGTGGTTCGACTGGCTGTGATAGACTGCTAGTTTGTGGTTCTATAATTACTAATTTACATTCTAGGTTTCATTTCTAACATGTGGTGCAAGTCATGGTGATTCCAAACCGTCCACAACTTGGATCATGTCATGGATTGACTTATAAGAAGGCTCCACTACATGGTTTGGGTAAGTGTGGAAACCCCTCACATCAGGCAGAAGTCAGGCCTAGAGGGATAATACCTAGTTAGATTCGCAAGACTTGCTTTGACTTCCACCTTTTTTTTTGGTATAGATAGACTCTTATTTATAATTGAGGTGGAATACATGAACTCATGTCTTTTGTCAATGTGGTGGGATGGCATTCCCTCCATTTGCTTGCCCTTGACTTCCCTCAGCTAGTTTGTCAACTAATTTTTTTTTTGAGTCTGCTTACATGATTGAAAACAATAGAATCAAAGCTAGAATTGTTTATGGGCACCTTATACGATTATAGAATGATTGTTACTCAAGGGATTCTTGGTGTTGGATCAGATAAAGGATACTCTTTCCTTCTGGGACTGACCTGAGTGACTGTTGTCCTCTATCCCCCTTTACAGAGGTTGTCTATGGGCTTCCATCATGTGTCTCACCAGGGGGAGGGGGTGGATGGTTTCAAATAGAGACATTGTGGGTGGGTTTTACTGGCTAAACAGTTTAATGGGCGACTCACCAACGGCATGAGCTGCTATAATTGCATGAAATTAGAATCATAGATTGTGCTTTCCCCAGCATTGGATTTATAGAAGAAAGTACAAATCAATCATTTGTTGAAAATCCTGGGTGTGTTTTTTATTTTTATTTTTGGAACCAAGTTCTTAATAGTATCTCTGTGTGAGTTGGTAGAAGAGGGAACTACGTGTGAGTTCTTGCTGATAGAGGATTTCTGGATCCACAACAATTGGTACAAAACAATCGAGCATCTGGTCGAAGAAAAGGAGAGCTTCTTCCAGGTCTGTGCTTTATCCTCTAATCATGGTGATGTTGGATCGCTGGATTCTGCGAAAGACCTGATGGGGTAGGTTAGGGTGGTAGAAGCTAATGTAGCATAGAATGTTAGCAGCTTTTTGGCTGGGATTGTGTCTAGAATCAGTCAATGTCTTGAATCTTTGGGTAAGTATCTGCTATAGCTCTTCCATGTCTGAGCACATTCTACAGGATTCCTAGGGGAACCGGTTGGTAGAAGTAAGCAAGAGGCTTTTTGTTGTGTTTTCAGTCCGATTTGTCTCTATGAGAAGTTCTTCCTTTTGTTCTTTTTATGGAGAATGATTGTCTCTGTTGACACAGGCTAATTCAATCCGGATTGCCTCTGTTAAAGGTTCATCTCTCTCTCTCTCTCTCTCCAGATCGTCTTCGTTTCTCTCCTCTTTTCAAATATACTTTTGTGTTAGTTGGTGAACCTATAACACCAGGTGACTTGAAATTGAATAAGATGGGCAGGGGTTAGATGAAATTTCAAATTCCTACCCATTTTATTCCAAATGAAGTCACCTGGTGCCCTGGACACAAAATTCTGGACAGGAAATTTGCTCCCACGAAATAGTCTACAATTTGGTGTCCAGGACACTTGGGGACATCATATGGAATAAAATGGGTGGGAATTGGATGAAATTTTGTTATTTTAAATTTCTGCCCATTTTATTTCATATGACGTCTCCCCATGTCCTGGATATCTGTGCAGAAGATTAGGTACAAATGAATTTTGTGCCAAAGTACGGATACATCAGCACCAAAAAGTGATAAGCTACCCTTCCCCCAAAAAAGTGTAAATCACTTTTCAGTGCTGGTGTGTCAGCCCCCTGGTGCTGTTTGCACAAAATTCATTTCTACGTAATCCCAGCTGGGATATCTGGGGAAGCTTGAGTTTCCTGTGTGGGTATTTTTGTCAATTTGAAAATTGTTTTTGTAATAATTTTTTACTTTAATAGAAATGGCACACGTGGCATGCTTTGGTTAGATTATTTCAGCATGTTGCTAAAATTTTAATTTCAGCAAATCCGGACTTGCAATGGAGATATTCTTTTTCAGTAAAATGTTCTGTATCACAGCTCAACCCTAGGAAATCATCTCAACAATCCTAACAAGGAATGCAGAGACTAGTTAAAGTATTTTTTATTTTTTATTTTTTATTTTTAATATGTATGACTTCTCTCCAACATAGGGTTTCGGTTTTCAAGTCCAGTAAAGAAAGCAAGGGAGGAGTTAAGACTTCTCTTCCACGTAGGGTTTGGGGTTTCAACTTTCTAAGTCCAGTAAAGAAAGCAAGGGAGGAGTTAAGACTTCTCTTCGACGTAGGGTTTGGGCTTTCAACTTTCTAAGTCCAGTAAAGAAAGCAGGGGAGGTTTGACTACTCTCCAACGTAGAGTTTGGGTTCTCAACTTTCCAAGTCCAGTAAAGAAAAGCATCGGAGTAGGTTTCCGAGAAACTTCTCCTATCACCTACTCTTAACAAAAGAGTTATGCTTAATTGAACTTGATGGAGCCCACCCTAGTTTGGGTTATGTTCCTTTAACTATAATGGCTTAAGTCCCAAGCTTGGCTCACAAGCTATGTAGAGAGAGAGAGAGAGAGCATTTGTGGGGATATACATAGGGACACTAATCCTGATAAGAGAGCATCGAAGGGTGTCAGGGGGTGGACACATCAGTGTTGAAAAGTGATTTACACTTTTTTTTTTTTTTTTTTTTTGGGGGGGGGGGAGGTGCCTAT
>JAOXJP010126461.1:0-13712 GCA_025762735.1 Platanus orientalis | reverse complement strand
AAGCAAAGAGGGCTAAAAGAAATGTGGGAGAATATGAGACAAAAGGTGGGACAAGCATATTCAAAATTCTCATTCTTTCATGGAATTGTAGCCCATGCAACTATAGGGCCTCTCCTTCAAAATTTTATGGATGAGGTTGCAAAGGTAGGGCCGGGTGTGAAGGCACACACTACATATGAGGTGATGAGGAAGTATCTGGGCCATGAGAAGGAACTCTTTGATGGATATATAGGTGGATTGAAGAAAAAATGGCTATAGTATGGGGTGATTATCATGTGTGATGGTTGGATTGGTCCTACGAGATAGTCAATCATCAATTTTATGGTTTACTGTGATTGCATCATCGTGTTCTTGAAATCTATGGATGCATATAAGGTTATCAAGAACTATAAATACATATGTGGCTTATTAGAGGATGTTATTAAGGAGGTCGGCAATGAAAATGTGGTCCAAATAGTTATAGACAATGACAACAATTTCAAGAAAGCTGAAAAGAAGTTAATGGAAAAATGTAATCTATTTTGGACCCCATGTGCAGCCCATTGCATAGACCTCATGCTTAAGGACATGGAAAAGCTAGATACTGTAAGGAAGGCAGTGGAAGATGCTAAGATAGTCACTAACTTCATATATAATCATGGGTATGTATTGGTAATGATGAGGGAGTGATGTGGAGGTGATATCGTGTGGCCAGGTGGTATACACTTTGCCACCAACTACGTAGCATTGCAAAGTATCCTAAATAAGAAGGCTGTTGTAAAGCAATTATTTACATCACTCTAATGGTATGATTATAGGGAGAGTGACAATCCAACAGGATGATTAACTAAATCAATTGTGTGTAATCATTCCTTTTGGGATCAGTGTCGCACGGTAGTGAGCATATTAGTGCTAGTGGTGAGAGTCCTAAGGATGGTTGATTTGGACAAAAAACCAACCATGGGATACATTTATGAGTCCATCAGGTTAATGAGAGAAGCAATTAAGGAAGCTGTCCCAAGAGGTCACAAATGCTATATAAAGATCACTAATAATTGATGGACGAAGATGCTTATCCACCCTCTACATCTGGCTGGTAAGTTATTTTATTTTTCTTAAATTATATTTATTTGATTATTGGTTAAGGTAAGATTTTGAAATGTTTATGTAATTCTTTCATTTTCAACATACTATCTAAATCCCCAATGCCAATACTACCATAATATTGGATTAGATCCAAATTTTGTTGGAGGCTATACAAACAGTCATTGCGAAACTTGAGCCCAATCCCAATAGACAGGCAGATGCTCTTACAGAGGTAACTGCAATTACCACTAACACTGTTTTTATTTTCTTCTTTACTGATTTTTGGAGCCTTCTAATTTTAGATAAAGTACTTTAGAGATCTAATTGGGTATTTTGTGCAAGGTGCTGCAAAAATGGGATGAAAGAAGATAATTACTGGTAATTTTATGTCATTTTTTAATAGAAATTTAATAAAGGTTGCAACCAATAATTACTTATATACATTCTTTTTTGCAGTTGAGTGATGTGTATTGCATGGGTCACAAACACTCAACCTAAGGAGGATTGCCATTCATATCTTATCACAGACCACATCTTCCTCTGGCTGCGAGAGGAATTGGAGCACATTTAATCTCATCCACTCCAAAAGGTGAACTAGACTTGGACATGAGATGCTTCAAAAACTTGTATTTTTCTATTACAGCTTACTCTTAAGACTGAAGCAAGCACAAAAAGAACAAAATATCAAAGAGTACACTGGCCTCATTGATTTTATGGAGATTTTCTGCGATGATGGAGATGAGAAGGACCCACTATACGAGTGGGTTAAGGAGGTGGAAGAGCCAGTATTAAATGAGACAAGTAGAAGACCGAGCTCTCATATAGCAAGTCAAATGGGAGTAGATGTGGATGCATTTATGCAAACACATCAATGGAACCAGGCACAGGGCCAGTAGAATTCCGCAATTGCAAGCGGATTAGTTGATAATGAGTTTGTGAGTGCTGCTAGTGCTAGCCCCTTAGATAGTAGTGATGATGATTGAGATAATGTTGATGATGGAGATGGACGAGGTCATGGAGGAGGTGATAATAATACTGATGATGAGGAGGAGGAGGAGGAGGAAGAGGAGGATGAGGATAGTGATGATGATGGAGGGGATGGTGCTAGTGTTGGTATGACATAGAGACCATATGGTGGTGGTGGGATAAGTCAGAGACCCCATAGCTTATTCATAAGAGATGATACATTTGACCATACCACTCAGGATACAGACCATGGAGCATGTATGCCTCCTTATCTATCTTATTATGAAAAAAGGGGTGAGAATCAAGGGTGGAGGTCTGGGAAGACTAGGAGAGATTAGGAGGGGGGAGTAGTTCCTCCCATCACATAGCTAATACATTAACAAGGTCGTTTGATAGCATGAGCCTCAGTGGAGCTTCTTTTTTATAGTATCCTCAGTTTCCTCAATTTCCTCAGTCTACTAGTAGTAGTAGTACACAAAGTCAGGAGGGATCATGGATTGATTCTATCTTTGGATTTAGACCTTATCAGCAGCAATAGCAATAGTACATAGACTATAGATTCTCACCTACAGTTGGTAAGCCCAGTTCCATTACCGCATCCACATCATCCTCATATGATTGGGAGGGTTAAGCCCCTAAATTCCGTTAGAACAATTAGAGTCCTTCTATTACATCTTCTCATCCTTAGATTCAATATGTAGTGCCCGGATTTCCACAATATGGGATGCTCTCGAGAGTAGATGATACTATATACAAAAGATATGGAAGGATTATTACCACTTAATAGAAGAGCGGTATTAATATCAACAGCAGAAGCAATAACAATATCTACCCGACAGGGATAGCCATGGTGATTATCAGCCACCCCAAAACTCTATGTGGTATTGATGATGATTGAGCTGGTTGGAACTTGGAAGTAGTCTTGGCCCTTGGCACTAGTATTATTCTCTATGACTCTATCTTACTGTATTATATTTCTCTACTCTAGTTTCACACACTTATTGTTGTAGTTTACTTTTATAATAATTTGCATTATCAATGAATGAGAATGATATGATTATTTCAGTTTATACATTTGCATCATTGATTATGTTTTATGGATGTGGATTTATAGCTTTATTTTGCAATGTGTAGTGTTATTTACTTACTTATCTACCTCTTAACATATAAAATTCTGCACATGCACGATAACAAGTGTCATAAGGGTACCGATTCCCAACTATTGATACCCAAGTGTGTAATGAAGTATAATGGTTTATAAGTATTTAATAATATTTATTATAACATTTCCTAAGATTACATTAAAAAATTCTAAGGTTTACATAGTGTTTCCATAGATTTCATCGCCGACAACGTATGTCATAAAGATGACGGTTCTCTCAACCATTATAGATAATTGTTTCCTATATTTAATGATTTCTAAGTGTGAATTAGTGATTATTCTATCAAATCCTAAAGTTTCAAATAAAAAATCCTTCATTTGACCTGTATCTCACCCGTCTTTCGGTTTTGGACGCCGTATCTCCGCGATAAGCTGTGATACGCGAGATGTACCTATATCCCGGGTTTGCGATACGAGTCGCGATAACGATATTTTGAACCTTGCATCTGGATTGCAAAAACTCAAATTTTTGTTATTCAAAACTGTCCAAACCGTTAGAGCACTTAGGGTTATAAACCCTCTTAATAAATTATTCTAAAATACCCAAAATACCCCCTAAAGGAGTCACATGACCAACACTAAATTACCCCTTGTTTACCCTAAAAACAAATAATATAAAGTACCCTAAATACCCTCTAATCACTCCTTAATAACTCCCTACTCTATAGCTGTGAAAAGCCTTATTATATGATAAAATTAAAATTAAAATACCCTAAAAGCATCCCCTACCTTGGACACTTGTCCACTTTCTTCCTTCCTTAGTAGAACCTTGGCTTAGGCTTCCAAAGAAGGTAGTTCTTCTCCAAATAGTGTAAGGTTGTTGCATCATTTGATGATCTCCACAATCTCCCTTAGCTCAGATGGACAAATACAGGTCTTTCATGCCATCAATAGTTTCTTCCATGGACTCGCATTTCTGACCTTTATTATCTCATCCTTGATCCTATTGTTTCTTAACTAAACAAAAACACATGTGCAAAATTTCATTCTAGGTTTAAACATCCCCCTATCCTCTGTGGACTAACTCTTCCTTTTTTGGTAGGTTTCCATTCAAGCTTAACGAAGATGTTAATCCAACCACAACTTCTCACAGAGGAATATCCTCTAAGCACTATGAATTGGTGCTACAAGAACTGAGCCAATTAGAAAACCAAGGAGTGATTAAACCCACTAACTCTTAGTGGGCTTGCAAAGCCTTCTATGTGAACAAGCGTGCAAAACAGGCCTAGGACAGGAACAAAATTAGGCTAGTGATCAACTATCAACCACTAAACAGTTTTCTTGTAGATTCAAAATTTATGATTCCAAAACGAGTCAATATGTTTCAACACCTTGTAGAAGCTCATATATTTTCAAAGTTTGAATTTAAAGCAGTTTTTTGGTAGCTTGGTATCCATCCCGATGATAAACCAAAAACAACCTTTTGCATCCCAAACAAGCACTACCAATAGAAAGTGCTTTCATTTGGTCTCAAGATTGCTCCCTCAGTCTTCCAACAAGCCATAATCAAAATCTTTAAACTAATTTTTTCTCATGCTTTAATTTATATTTATGACATTCTATTGTATTCATCAACCTTACAGGAACATCACACTTTTGCACTAGTTTTATGATTGGGTTTCTCATTATGACATTATGCTCTTAGAAAAGAAGATGGTGATTGGTAAATCAACTTTGATTTTTTCGGCATGACCATCTACAATGGATACAAGAGTGACGTTTTCTCTCCCTTCGAATGTCACTATCATTCCACCTTCAAATAAATTTTGACAGTCAAGAAAGGGATAGAGAAATTTCAATTTCATTTAATTGGGAGAAAATTCAAAATTGAAATAGACATGTCTTCTTTCCTAAGAATGTTGCACTTTAAACAAAAAACGTTGCCGAATCCCCAATTCCTGCCGTGGGCTTCCTGGTTTTCTCAGTGGGAATTTGAAGTAACATACATCAAAGGGACCAATACTGGAATAGTGGAAATTCTCTCCAGAAAGCCCCAATTTCTTATCATCCAGTTTGCCCTACCTCTGATCTACCCTCTAGATTGGATTTCATCCATTCTTCCAGAAATCCGCATCACCATTGCCCAATTCCTACTGGCCAAAAGGAGTTGCGCAACTTCCTTAAAAAATTTCAAAATTATCATCTTTAACTATGGCAAGATTTTTGGTCAACTTCCTTACCTGAATTATCCATACTTGGCCCCCTTTTCTATCTTATCATACTACAGATTACCTTCTGAGGCCCTTTGTTTCCTCTAGTACGTTTTCAAAGCATACATCATAGCAATTATTTTTTATGCTACTGCACTTGCCACGGAATGTGGGTCTTAGTAAGCTTTCCATGTTTGTCAATAAATATGGGTCATGTTGAGGTTTAGGTTACTATATAACCTCTTGTGCAATTGTTGGAATCTACATTTCAATAATCCCTTTTAAAGTTAGATTTCTTAGCCTTCAAAATCAAGTATTCAAACTAATCAAAATTAGTTAATCAAGTGATACAAAACTTCTTGTCTCTTTACAAGTTTGCACTGCGTGGGAGAGACATTGACGCTTCTCTTGAAACTTATTGCCCAAAGGTCTGGTGCTTGAAAATCATGTCAAAACCTCTCCAAATTTGTTTAAAATTTCAGCATGCACTCTCATCTATAAGTCCATTGACACATTTTTCAACCAAGTCAAGAAGACAAGGCAAGCACCTACAAATCCAAGTGGTAACCCACCGCTTTGTGGTAGTTCTCTACACAAAGATCCAAGCTATTATATTCAAGGAAGCTTATCCAAGTGCTAAGAGAGGATTCTAATATGTTTAATAATAATCCAAAAAAGAAAGAACAGGAAGAAAAAGGTCGTTAATGGCCATTTCTTATTCTTCTTCTTCTTTGGTTTCTAAGACTTGCATAAGCCTTAGGTCCTCTCCTTTGCTGATTTCTCTGAGTTTAAAAATATCTTTAGATGAGCCTTTAGCCCATTCTTATAGAGAAGTATAATGTGCTTTGTCCCATCCATCTTTTTATATGCTAGGATGATCAATCACTCATTACGTGTCCAACTCTTATAGAGTAGACAAGTCACCCCAATATGATCCCAAGGTGGGTGGTTGAGCTCTATGCACAAGGTGTACGGTCACAAGCCTAATTTGGCCTATTCATGGGTTCACCAATGTCCTACTTGTAGGCTTTACCAATGAAAACTCATGGGCTTCTCTATAACTCGTGGAATCACTTGTTAATTGTGGACTTGCTCCACTCGCGTGGATTCATCACAAAATACTCATCGGTCGTATTCTACTTATAGGCTTAGTCCACTATGAGCTCATTTGTGATTTGTGGAAACCATTTTGGTCCATTAATGAAAACATCCACTTGGGTCATTTTACTCTACTCATGGACTTAATCACATGGCCCATTTTGTTCAACTCGTGAACTTTGTCCTTGTGTTACTCGTGGGAACTGTGGTCCTTGTACCTGGGCTCTAAGTGATTGATCAGTTCACTAGTGATCCAGTCCCATCACACCACATGATCATTTGATTAGCATTGAACCATTGAAAAGGAATGTTGCAACCATTTTTCTCAACTCATGAACTTTTTGTCCTTGTGCTACTCACGGGAACTGTGGTCCTTGTACCTGGGCTTCAAGTGATTGATCAGTTCACTAGTGGTCCGGTCCCATCGCACCACATCATTTGATTTGCATTTAACCATTGAAAAGGAATGTTGCAACCACTAGGCAACCCTGTGAACATGTGAAGTATAAAGTGCGCCTCAAGCACCCTTGCCTTTTCCCTTTACCTTGCATGTCCACAAAGTGCAGAAGTTCTGCCACACACGAGAGAGAGTTTTCTCAAATATATGATGTAGGGGTGGGTGTTTACATATAAGCTGTTTGTGACTAAGGTATAGGAAGAAAACAAAATAGTTTATAACAAACTTTTGAAAACCGGAAACAAGGTTTCATTTTCAATCAATCGCTTTTGGCAATCGTGTTCAATTAAGCAGGTATGAATTATAATATTATGATGCCTTTCAAGTTAAGGGTCAATATTGATTAGTTTGAGTGCATATGATTAACGGAAGATATGGCCTTAAAAAGAGTGGAATAAAGAATAAATCTGTATAGATGGCCCCAAGTAATTGGGATAAGGCTTTGTTGTTATTGTAGTATCCATTAGTTTGAGTGTAGATGACCTTTCAATGGAGTTTGGGTTTCATTGCAATAAAATAGTGAAAAATATAATACAAAGTATGTTACGTTCCAAGCTCTCATGTTTAATGCTTTGTCATGTGGCAAGAGAAAATTGTAAACCTAGAACTTCAACAGGGGCATTATGTAGTGGAGCAAACATGGTAGGAGCACTGAACTCGTCGCCATTCAAGAAGGTCTCATATCTGATGGATGGTCTGTATTGGCCATACTGACCAAAAGAGAAACATGGATAATATTAACATTCTCCCTTTTACTCTTTTTTTCCTCTTTTCTAATTTTTGTTTGTGTGGCTCAACATGCATTTTTATGAAGGGATAGAAGTGTTTAATTGAATTTGATGTTATTTGAGAGGAGCTAGCATCGATATTGAACTTTTTTTTGTTTGTTATTTTGGTAAATAGGTCTTGTTTGATCTAATGGATTTTGATAGAACTTGTTTCTTCGCTAGTCTTGCTTCTCGCAAGCAATATAGACTAGTCTAACAGAAAAGTGGGTTTTTTTTAATTGTAATTGTGAGTTGGGAAATAAAAGCCCCTCAGCCCTTGACCATTTCTCATTTCTCCCCTCACAATCCAAACAACTATAGTACCTTAGAAGAGAATTCCAGGAGAGGGGTATATGTCACAAAGGAGCTCAAGAAACCTTCCTTGCATCAATCCCCAAGAAATTGGGTGACCGACTTAATGCCCATAAGCCTTGAGGGAAGCAGCAAGTATGTACAAAATTATTGGTAAAGTCCTCTCATGTAGGTTGAGAAAAGTAAGGAATGACATCATCTTATCATCTCAAGGAGCTTTCATCAAAGACTGACAAATCACTAATGGTATCCCCATAGCAATGAATGTGTGGTCGCTTGGAGAATATACAAGAACATCAGGGCTTTATTTGCAAAATTGATCTTGTAAATATCTTCAATAGAGTGGATTGGTGATTTCTAGAATTGGTGTTAGAAAAAAAAAAGGCTTTGGGAAAAGATGGATTATGTGGGTCTTAGATTCTGTTGGAAACCCATGGTATTCAATACTGTTAAATGGTACATCCAAAGAATTTTTTTTTTTTTGGGGGTGGGGGTGGGGAGGGGGGGGGGGAAGGGGCCTCAAGAGGTCCCCATTCCTTTTTTTCTCTCATGGTGGATGCTCTAAGCATCCTTCTTAACAAAGAGATTCGGAAAATTTTGATAAATGGATTTAATTTCCCTTAAAGTAATCACATTATCTCTCATATGCAATTTGCTTATGACATCATTATCCTATTCAAGCCTAATATTGATCATATCCTCAACTTTAAAATCATGCATTATCAAAAAAGAGGTCTCTCAAATATCTTGGCCTCCCATATCTTCTCTCTTTTGTAGAATTGTTCAGTTGCAAAATGGAAAAATGGCCTCTCAAATGTCTTGGCCTTCCCCTTGGTGGTCATCATCATTTGGCAAGGTTCTAAAAACCTGTTATGGGAAAGGCTGAGAAAAGATTCTTCTTTTGAAGAAAATCTCATAATCTTTGGTGGTGCCCCGGGGGGGGGGGGGAGGGGGCACTTAATTATAAAGTTAGCATTATCAGATATTTTGGTATATAACATGTCCATCTTCAATATTCTGGTAAAAGTGGCAAACAAAATTGAGCAACTCCAAAGATCCTTCCTATGGGAGGGGTGACTCTGGAAAGGATCATTTGATAAAATGGTAAGAGATTTGTAAGACAAAGAAAGAGGGTGGTATCGGCATAGGAAACATTATTCGGAAGAATTAGGCTCTCCTTGATTATGGAGGTTTGTTTATGAAGAATGACACTTATGGCATGCCTTTATTTTAACCAAGTATGGACTAGACTCAAATGGCTGGGATTGCAATCCATTGGTCAATTTTAGAGCATCCTTCATTTGGAAACATATTCTAGCTACGCTATCACTTTTCTCCCCTCATTTGTATCTCATCTTTGGTAATGGCTCCCGAATCCGTTTTTGGAAAGATGTTTGGAGGAATTCCAAAACATTATAATCTTCTTATCCTAGGCATTTTCGCGCCTCTTCTCAGAAAGATGCCTTCATCTCAAATATCTATTTTATTTTTCCCATTGATCATTCTTGGGATTTAGTATTTCTCAAGAGATGTAGATTCTGTACTAGATTCCCTTAGAAATGTGCTTATCTCTCCTAATACTCTTGATAGATATAGGTGGTCTCTTGAGAAATCTGGTTCATACTCTTTCAAATCCTTCTTCGAATCTCTCTGCTTCGGGCTTCCCTCATCTTCTCCCCCCATATTTTCAGTAAAAAATGTTTGGAAAGGATCCTCTCATGCTCGAGTTAAAGCTTTCATTTGGATCACCACTCTAAATAGAATGAACACTATTGATATTCTTCAAAGACGGCATTCCTATATGATGCTCTCTCCCCGTATTTGTCCTCTATGCATGATGGATGGAGAATTTGGAAACTATATTTTGCTTCATTGTGAATATGCTCGAGTCATCCGGCATCATTTTATAATTCATATATCTCTATCATGGGTGATGTCAAACTTCAAATTGGACCCTCTGTGGCAATGGCAAGGATACTCAAATCTTTGATCCACAGGGCAAGTTGTTTGGCTGTGAATTCTTCATGGTGTCAGTTGGGGCATTTGGAAAGAGAGGAATAGAAGGATATTTGAAAGAGTAAAAAATCATCCTCTTGAGGTGGCTGATGGTATTCTCCATGAATTGGCCTCTTAAGCTATGGCAACATTAGAATTTGGCGGTCTCTGTCTTGATGATATCATTAGGTATTGACATTTTTCTTTATTTTCTCTTCTTCTTCCATGAGATTGGAGTCTTATCTTGACTCTTGTTATATTTTTTTATGTATATTCCCCCTTCTCCTTTTCAAAAAAGCAAGTTATTCATAAAAAGTAAAAATAATTATTTTAAAAAACTACAGTACCTAAGAACAATTACGATGGTTCAACCTGCAGGGTGATGCATTACATGAAGTAGTCCGTAAAATCTGAATCAATTGCATAATTTTTCATAACATTATTGAATGCTAAGCTATTCAGCATATACAACAACAACAACAACAAAGCCTTACGGTCAGCTACATGAATCATGTTCCACCATATAAATCATTAAATCACAAGCACTCATTTCCTTTTCACTTCTTCAACCCAAATCAATTTTGACCTTTCTCTTGTCTATTTAACGTCTTCAGTTTTCACCATCTGACTCTTCACTGGTACTGTAGTATTTGTCTTGGTCATCTATAACCAAACCATCTTAGTATATTGTATCGTCATTTTATCACCTATTAGTTTTACACCTAAGCTCCTTCATTCATTGTCTTCTAGTTCTTATGTTCTTACGTGGCATAAGTAATCATCATAAATATGGGAAACAAAAGAGTGATTATATTATTAAAAAAAAACAAGTGATTGTACAAAAGAGGGATAATAAACACAAAAACACCATGTTAAGAGAACATATTTGTCCAGCATGAAGATCTTAAATGTTTTAATTTGATAATATAGTGTTCTGAAAAAAAATTCTGATAATGAAATTAATAAATAGTGAAGCCAGGTATCTTGATCAAGAACTAAAAGCTAGATAGCTAATTAAAAACATGGTAACTACTAGATAACTAGGGTCATCACTATAACCCATCACTTGAGTAGTATAAAATTTGGATTTTATTATGTCATTCCACTAGTCCATATCTTCCCTTAAATCATAAGCACTCGTGTCTTTTTTAACCATTTTAACTCAAGCCATTTCTGGCAACTTGCATCATATCTCTTTTCATTGGTGCAGTCATTGGTCTTTGTAGCATATGATTGAACTATTCTATTCATCATATTTCCATCAATTGGTGTTACATCTAAGTTCTTGCAAATGCATTTATTTGTTATTCTATCCGTTCTAGTCGTGCTACTCATCCATCTCAGCATCCTCTTCTCAAACACCCATTTTACTTATGTGTTGTTTCTTAGAAGCCCAACATTTGACTCTATAAAGCACAGCCATCCTTATAGCCATATCATAGAGTTTTTCTATTACAGCTAATGATATGCATTGATCATTTGACACTATAGAAGCACCTCTTTATTTCATCCACCCAATCTAATTCTACATGCATTAACTTCTTCAATTTCTCCCTCATGGATGATTTGAGCCAAGATATAAAATAAAAAAAAAATAGTATTTTGAGGTATATCTTGGTCATCAATCTTAACTAATATCTCATTTCTACTCCTTTTTTTTTAAAAAAAAAAAAAAAAACATAATGTTTTTATTTAGTTGAATGTTAACCTAATGCAACCACTCTATCCGAACTTGGATTGGGTAGTGCAAAAAAATTTGTGGTGTTAACAAATAACAAATAAACTTCTCCACGGGTAATTGGTAAGATTTTGGAGTAATGGCCAAACATATAAGAGAAACAATGTGTCACATATAACAGGGAAGTCCGAATCCTCTACTGCTGAACAAATTATTGATATGGCAACAAAAAATATTTGGTGGAACAACTAGGATGTAGAGCAAAGTTACAGTACTTCGATTTGGAAAGGCATCTCCAAATTGTACGTGTTTCTCCCAAACACAAAATTCAAGGTAAACAGTGGTGCGAGAGTGCAGTTTTGAACTGAATATGGATAACATTATTTCAAGAGGTATCAAAATGCCAAACACGCACTTGTCTATGGAGTTAAATTTTGTGCAGATTTGGAGTCATTTGGGTGATGCCATGGCGTGTTCAGGGGGTTCTGCAGTCGTGGACCTGGCTGCCAAAGGGACCTCTTAGTCCTAGAGACAACTTAAAGCTGGCGTGCCTTGTCTCATTTGCTGTTTTGTGGAAATGAAGTTATTTTAATAAGCCAAAAAGTAGAGCTGCCTACAGTAAAAGAGAAATTGAAGCTTTTCTGTGATGTAGTCTAGCCTTATGGAGGGGAGGTGTTTAGAGGAAAAAAATTTAGGACTTCATTTGAGTGAGAAGCTATTGTGTATGGTACTTCTTCGCTCGTTGTAACTTTATCCATTTTGTATCTCACGCAAACTTTTATAATGAAGCTTTTACCTTATCAAATAATAATAATAATAATAATAATCTTGTATTTCTCCATACCCTAGTTTGGAGAATCGGATTGGCCATCGAACAGATAAGGTGGACGGTTCATGTCCAACTGGGCTAAATGCGGTTCGCTGGTTTGCTTTAAACATGTAATAAATTACCAAAAAAATAAAACAACCCATAATGAATAAATTACACAAACATAAATCAAATGTAATAAATTACACAAATGAAGTGGTTTAAATTCTTGGCATCCAGACCCAAACCAATAGCACTTGTGTCTTAAAGAACTGTCTTTCTTATTTAATTGGGAAGAATTAAATCTAGTAGGTCCCAACAGTCATTAATTCAGTATTTTGGATTAAAAGTAGCTTGGTTTGTGTGTCTATACACATGGCTGTTGACCCCTGTTCTGCAACCAAACTAGTTGCCAAAATATGTTTGTTGAATATGACGCACTTGGGTACTCGGTTCTCAACGTTTTAAATCAAACTCTCTGCCAATAGCAATAATAATACATACTAAAATTAGCTTTACCATTTCAAAAGTTGCATAACATGGAAAAAGAAAACCTTTGGATTCCAGTTTTGTTTTCGTTTGTTGGTCCCTGCTTTCACTCTCACGATTCAAAGGATCACCCACCTTACAAATATTTTGTTTTTTGTTTTTTACGACGTGTAGAGATACTAAACTATTGTTGATGACAAGTAATTGGTCGAAGTTTCCAAAAACTGACTGAGACTTATATGCCAAGCACCAAGAACTTATTGATGACAGATTTACAGAATCCAACTGTAAGTGATTAATTTATTGATTAACGTCCATTTGCTTGAATTTGCTGTCACAGTGTGAATTGTGGCGGACTCCTTGATTTACAAGGCAAAAAAGAGCTCATTTGGAAAGAAGAACCTTTCCTTACCCAAGTCGCCTGATAATATTCTCGTGGCTGAACATTCGGCAGAAAAGCTCTTTCTTTTGGTCTCTCTGGTGCCTGATATTGTAGGAAAGTCTAGACCTCGTGCCCACTTGGCACTGACACACCCGCACACCAATTTTTCGCCAACACATGTCCTCTCAATTCTCAAACCTGTATCATTTGGAGGAATGACTTGGCCAAACCAGGCTGCCCATTTGATAAATGACCCTCTTACGGGCCTTGTAAGATCCAGGTCCACATCTTCCTTTAGGCCTGGGAACTGCTAGTCGCACCTCAACATTTTCTAAACCCACCTCATTTTTTTTTCTTTTATACCCTTCCCGTCATCCCTCTCC
>JAOXJP010126450.1:0-13713 GCA_025762735.1 Platanus orientalis | reverse complement strand
ATTATATATATATATATATATATATATATATATATATATATATATATATATATATATATCTTATTATATTATTTATATAAACATATTATATATTTATACATAATGTACTATAGATATAGTTTGTTATAATATGGGTTGTTGGGCATGTTTCAACCAGCTATATCTTTAACAATTAGTAACAGGATCAACTCAAGGGTTATTGAGCTTTAAGATTTGGGCCTCAAACAGTAAACTTGAGTTTGGTCTTCTGAATTGAGCTTGAGCCAAGTGTAGATACCTAAATTTTGTATAAATTATAAATAAGGGTTTACACCCTCACAAATGCATACCAAAGACCCAAAGGTCATACATGGGTTTCAAATTTACAAATTAAGCCCAATTGAAGAGACAAATCCATTGGGCCAGGTTTCAAACAATAGCCCATAAGACCACCAAACCCACACATGTTTTAGCCCATTAGCTGGCCCAAAAACCTAGCTTGCATGGGACCCCACATAAGATATTTGTATAAAATCAAATCTAGATTCTCTTGGGTAAATAAGGAAGGTTATGTCATTCGTGAATACAAATAATTCCATAAATCTCACTTCTCTCTAAACAAGGAATGTGCAACCACTCCTTTAGACTAAAAATGGTAAAAGAATCCAATCAACACCTAATCAAAGGTTTAGCAAGATTCTAACCCTAAGTCTATAAATACCCCCTTTCACATAAAGAAATGACCTTTGGCAAAAGACTTTAAGCAAGAAGCTTTAGAGAGAAGAAGACTTCTAAAGCATCTCCAAAGCTCTCCAAAGGCTCAAAGACTCAAGGCATACTTTCTAGTCTCTCCATCAACAAGTTCATTGCTAGAGAGAATAAGACTTCTTGCATCTCAAAGATACGCCACAAATCGGACCTTGAGAGCGAGATTCACAGTGTTTCTCTCCTTTTTGGATAAAACGTGAAGCCCTAAAGAGAAGTGATTCCCCTACAGTTAAGCATCATCAACAACTGAATCTAAGAAATAAGCAGTCAAACCCTTGGATTCCGTCGACAAAGAATCAGAAGTTTTATTCTTTTTGCAAAAGTGTAAAAATCAAAGAGTTGTATCTCATTCATTTATTACAAATATTCATTTATTGAATTTGTTACATTTATTTCGTGTTACGGATTTACACACGAAATTTGTGTCTACATAAAATCCGTTAGAATAGCCTTTTAAGACTTCTTAAACCCACTCAACATTAGTTTGCATCTCGTCTTAACATGGTTGCTTGTATAAGTACAACTGATTATACTCGTTCAAAGTATTTATGAACATAAATTCTTTAGCTTCATCGTTCAATTCAAGTTGCTTTCTATTGTCTATAACTATTGAATGAAGAAGCATAAAGCATTATATCATACACAACACTAGATATATATGCATTTAAAAAAATAAGTATATGGGTAGAACGCATAAGGGTCCTAAGCCTAAACATCATACAATAGGCCAACAAAGACTAAAAACATAAGGGTCCTAAGCCCAACATACCTAAGAACAAATAGATCATAATTCCAACAAACATATAAAAGAACATATGGGTCTAAAGCCCAGCAAATAACCATAAATAGGGGTTCTTCTGCCTTATAATCAGTCACGGGAGATCTAGACGGTTCCCTCATTAAATTATAAGGACTAGATTAACAAAATTTAACATCTTTGAGAACATTCATAAATGTCCCTCTCTAGGATGCTTCTTGCAATAACTTCAATACTTTCACAACTTCATTTGGATTAAGCGCTTCAAGACTAGTAAGTACTTTTATGCATTTGACAATAAAATAAGAATCCCTATCTTCTTTCATTTCAACAACTATAGATGAAGACACTATAGCATTTGATGTTATTCTAGCCTTGAAACTTTCTATAAATGCCTTGCCAGTTTCTGCAAACTCCGTTGGTTGTCTCTTTGCTCGTCAAAGACTAGTTGGAGTCTTATTTGCTCTACGAACACAAGACTCCCCAAGATCATCCATATTGTCTGTAGATGGTGTTAGCTCATCAATTTCCATAGGCATATCTATAAAATCATCATCTTCAGCTAAATCTGGTGGGTCCTCAACATTCTCAATGCCTCTGTCATTAGTGATGGTAGTCCCATAAAAAATCGTCAGAAGATCATAATAACGTGGGAAACCCCTCTTCTTAAATTTTGCAACACCTTGATTGTCCTATAATCACACCAAGAAATGAAATATATCCTATTTACTTCATTCAAATATTAAATCATTCATTAACTATAAAATGTAGTCTAATAACCACTAACAAGCCACTACATATATACCTTTATATATATACTCCTCCCATACTTCCTCATCAACAGTTATTGTCTTTGTTACGACATTTAAAAAAAAATCTAGTCACTTGAAAAGCTTTTTAAACGCTTTGTACTCTTCCTTTAAATTGTAAAACTTGTTCATGAATTGTAGTAATTGGTAATTATGCCAAGTTTTCTGCCGAAATTTTCTTTATCTTCACATGCCTTCTTTGAAAAGATGTTAGTTGGTCTCCCACCTAAATTCACTATTTTCACCATTAAATCAATGTAAATTTGAAGTTCTTGCTTAGACCACTTCATAATCACAACATTGTTTTCCTTCTGTTGTACATTTTTTGTAACCATCTGAAAAAAATTCTTTGAGAATAACACCTTCAAAACGTCAACCATTTACCACACCAATTTACTATAGGGCTATACAGTAGTGTCAACACATAATTTTGGCCCAGGTACCAAAGGCTTCTTCAATGGTAGCATTGACTCACTAGAATAGACATTAGGCATTCTAAGAAATCAAAACAATTTGAGAATCTCCCACTTTTAGACCATTCCCACACTTTTCTAATTTGACACTCTAAACCCTTGATTTTCTAAAATCTTTGTGGAGCCTACTTCCTTCCTCTTTATATATTCAAGCCTCCTGAATGGTTATCTCAATATCGGCCACATCAATAGTTAAAATTATGATTTTATCCCTCATCACATGTGGGCCATTAAATCTTATCATACAGGCACATGAAAACCAATCGGATGTCATAGATGTGTCTAGAATGGTCCAAAACCTTCAATTAGAGTGTTTGATTATCAAAATCCATCGTATCAAGCTTTAATGAATCTCGATCTTTGATTTAGAATCTTTCAAAATTTGGTCAAAAGACACATCAGATGATCAATCTAATATCGCAGATGTATTCTAGACATCTTAATAACATGGAATAAAGGGTTTGATTGTTTAAATTCGATGTATCAATTCCAATTGAAAAAAAATGGAACTTGAAAAAATGAAGAAAATGTTCACTTTGAAGGGAAGCTTGATGCCGTGAATGGATAGATTATATTAGCACTATATACTCACTTTGTAGTAGTGGAATGAGTCAATGAAATTTTCCTAATATTCCAACCAAAAGTAAGCCTACACAAACTTACAAGCAAAAGAATGCTTATAGTGGGGATTGCTCATTGACACTAGATGACACGGAATCTAGAAGGCTTATCTAAGGAGATCTCTTGCCCATGATAAGTCTAAGGCGTTTTTGCAAATTATTAGAAAGGTGCAAAAAAATAGATTCAATCACACACATAAGACATATAGTTTTATGATGGTTCAGAAAGATTGTCTACATCCATAGACTTGCATCGATTCCACTATATTTAAATGAAAAATGAACAATTGTTCAACAGAGCTTGACCTGTGCGGCAGGATACCTACCTTGTAGATGAGACCATGATGTCTCTTTGTAGTGATGTGGTAATGTTCCAGCAATAATTGTCAAACATAAACAATCCCAAATAACAATCCTAGAACACCATGCGATAAAGCTAAGATTATATAGTGACTAGTAAGTATGGTTATCATGTTTCTAGTAGATTCATTAAGTTCCTAAAGATCATACACTAATGGTCAATGGGATTAGACAATGATTAATTTATTAACTTGAAGGTCATTAAGAATTATTGTACATTGGTATTATGCGAATTCTTATTAATAGTAGGCTTACTTGTTATTAGATAAGATCTTATTGTCATAGGCTCAACGAGTCTAAGGAGTGAGAAATTAAAGATGATGTTGTTCATAAAATTAAAATGGGATGGTAGAAATAGAGGGGTATTTCTGTAATGCTACATAATAAATGAATACAAATAACATTGAAAAAAAAATTATAAGACGACCATTAGACCAAGCAAGAATTATTGTTAGGATGTTAGGTAATAAACAACAAAGAAGTAAATCATATAAAATCAATATTATTGAAAAAAGAAGATATTGAAATGGATGAGTAGCATGCTTAAACAATAATATAATTAGAAATGAATGCATTTGTGAGAGATTAAAGAAAATTGTTCAAGATGGTTTGATCGCATAGAACCAAGATTAATGATTACACAAGTGAGATGGTGTAAGTTGAAGGAGTTAGAAGGATAAGAGGAAGACTGAAATTGATTCGTGTTGAAATAGTGAGTAAGACATGAGTGTGTGATTTAATGGAAAATATTTTTATATTTTATTGGTTCAAGTTCTTAATAAAAAAATTCAAATAATAATATAATAGTTATAAATTTGAAAGATTTTTGTTGCCTCATAAAACATCTACTTGTCTAGATTTATGACATATAATTTATAACCTTCTATAAAGTAGCTGTCAAATCCTACTTTGTAATTATGAAAGTTTTGTCTTCTAGCATGAGTGAACTAAACCTCTAAAGGTTTAGTCTCACATTAGTTAGGAAGAAAAACTTTCTTCACTTTATATATGGGAGTATTCCTGTACACCTCTTGAATATGTGTTTTGGGGTTATGCTACATGTTACAACACACACAAGCACGTGCGTGCGCCGTGCCATGTTGCGCCATGCTGTGCTGTGTCCGTGTGTGTTACAAAGATCTAAGGTTTAGTCCTTCAACCCCTGCATTAATTATTTATTTTCCCTTCTTTTTAAAAGATACAATTTTATTAACCATTTAATGTTGCAAAGCCTATAAGTTAACTAGCCCTTTTCTATCTTTAGAAGAGTGCTTTAAAATTTTTAACTATTGGGGAGCCCATAACTCCATAGTCATTTTTTAGCATTATGTCATGGGATTAATGGGATCTCATAATGGGCCCCAATTATTGAGCCCATTAACTATTCTACAATGGTCCAAGGTTGTATTCTATATATTGGGAACTAGGGCTATGTGACAAGTGTAGTATAATTATGGTCTTCCTTGCAACATTCTCTTAGGCTTTTCCTCTAATTTTTTGAGATTGAACACTTTTGAAAACTCGCATACCCTTGCTACTGAATGCTACACAAGCAAGGAAGAAACTCAGGTACTGTTGAATCCTTGAATATGACTATCTTCAACTCATAGCATTGAGAAAGAGATCCAAGAGGGGATGATCCATAATCAGATTTAAGGACAATATCATTAACACGCCTTAGTCTTAATCGTGCATACTTTGGTAGTTTTGATCCAGCTACACCTGTAAGTGAATTTTCGGTTCTGTTTTACGTGGTTTGTATCTATCCTGCTACTTGATTTCATTTATTTTTATAACTTAAACCTAAGTAAAAAATCTAGGTTGTTTAACCATAGCTACAAACCAATTACCTATACCCAAGTTGTCAAAGTTAGAGCCTTTTAATGGTTGCAACTATAATAGATGGCAACAAAAACTTCTCTTTGTACTCGAAACCATATCCATCTCTTGGGTATTATCTAATCTTAGACTTATTGAACCCAAGGACCAATTAGAGTTTGCTAGATCCAGGGCAAGTACAACATGGATACTGAAGATTGTTTGTGCAAGAATTGCATTCTGAATACTCTAGCTAATGATATCTATGATGTCTAATGCAAAATAAAGCATGCCAAAGATATTTGGAATGCTCTTGTAAAGATGTGACAGAAGATACAGGGAGTGCATAATATGTAGTAGGGAAATTTCTTGACTATAAAATGGTGGATGGTAAGCTTGTGAAAGACTAGATTACTAAGTTCTAGAAACTCTCTAATAAGTGTTTGTTAGAGGATATGTTTATGAATGAGAAATTCTAAACTGTAATCCTTTTTAAGAATCTACCTCATCTAGGAAAATTTTCAGAAGCACACTGAAACATCAAAGAAAGGACATGTCCCTACAAGAACTTATTGTTAATAATCAAATAGTAAAAAGAAACATACTAGAAGACAATTCTAAGAAAATAAAGGAATTTATATCTAATGAGGGACAACTTGTACTAGAAAATTCTTGGAAATTTGGGAAGAACAAAACCAAGTATAACTATATAAGGCCAAGAAATCTGGACTTAGAACTGGTTTTGAAAAATTCAAACGGCCTGGAAAACAATTTAAGAAAACTGAAAGGGCAACCTATATTTGTGGAAAACTGGGACACCATGTTATGGCGTGCAAACACAGGAAAACAATGGGAAACCTTCTAAAGGGCTTGTAAACCTAACAAAAGAAAACAACGAATTCACTACCATTGTTATTGAAGCCAACCTAGTGGTGATAGTTGGGACAAGGTCTTGGATACTGAAGCAAGCCACCATATTTGTGGTAATAAGCAAATGTTTTCCTCTTATAAAAAGTGGGGGATAGAAAGCATATGTTAATGGGTAACTCTCATGGCACTCGAATGGTTGGTAAAGGAAATGAAAGACTGAAATTGACTTCAGGAAAGGTTCTCACGCTTCATGACGTTCTCCATGTCCCAAAGATTCACAACAATCTTGCTTTTGCCCTTTTACTGAATAGAGCAGGAATGAAAATGGTGATAGAAGCTGATAAAATAACAATATCTAAAAATGGGGTTTTATTGGAAAATGCTATTATAATGGGGATTTATTTGTACTGAATGTTAATGTGAATGAATTTGCATTATCTTCTTCTGCATACATTGTTAAATCTATTAATTTGTGGCATGATCCTTTATGACATACTAACGTTGGTTACATTAAGAAAATGAAGAATTTAGGACTTTTGTTAGATTTTAAAATAAATGATTTGAACAAATGTAAGGCTTATAGAATCCAAATTCACAAATAAACCACATAAAATGGTTCAAAGAGAAACTAAATTATTAAGTTTGATAAATACAGATTTAGAGAATTTAAAAAGTACCATGACTAGAAGTGGAAACAGTATTACATAATTTGTGTAAATGATTATTCTAGATTTATAGAATTATATTTAATTAGAAACAAAAATGAGGCACTTTAAATGTTTATAAAATATAAATCTGAGACTGAAAATCAGTTGGATAAAAAGATAAAATGGTTAAGATTAAATAAGGGTGGAGAATTTGAATAAATATAAGCCACTTAACGAATTTTATCAAAAAATGGCCTAATTCATGAGACTATTGCTCCCTACTCACCAGAACAAAATGGCATAGTAGAAAGGAAAAATAGGACATTAAAAGAAATGATGAATTGTTTATTAAATAATTTAGGCTTACCTCCTAGTATGTGGGTTGAAACTATAGTGCCAACATGTTATATATAAGACATAATACCCAACAAGAAAATTGGAAAAACACTTTACGATCTTTGGCTTAAACATAAACCAAATCTGAAATAATTTAAAGTGTGGGGGTGTTAAGCAAAGGATAGTTTACCCAAAGCTAAGAGAAGAAAAATAGGCCTTCAAATTGCAGATTGCATTTTTATAGGCTATGTTGAACATAGTGTTGCATATGGATTTTGTCCTAAAAACAAAGAATAATATTTTAGAACCAACTACCATAATTGAGTCTTGGGATGTTGATTTTTTTGAAAATATTTTCCCATTAATGAAACCCATAGCAAAAGAAATGAAAGTAAAAAATAATACTAATATTGAAGATCTTGAAATAGAAAATGATGATGATAAAGTTGTAGAAAAACAAAATATTAGAACTTAAAAGGGGGAAAAGACAGAGAAAGGCTACAACTTGTGGTGATCGGTTTATAACTTTTCTTGTAGAAAATGACTTTTTAGCTTATTTAATAGATAATGATCCCTGAACATACAATGAGATTGTTACATCTCTTGATGCACCATCTTAAAGAGAAGCCATGAAAAGTGAGCTAGATTCAATTTTAGGAAATTACACTTGGGAATTAATTGATCGAACCCTTGGAACTAAACCAATTGGGTGCAAATGGTTTTTAAGAAGAAAAGAAAAGAAAAGCAAAGAAAAAACATATGAGACTATAGATAAGTTTTAAGGAAAGTTAGTTACCTTAGGGTACAAACAAAATAAAAGAATTGATTACTTTGACATGTTCTCATCCGTGACTAGAATAACAACAATTAGAACACTAATTACATGGAACAACTAGAGGGTTATAAAGTACCTAAAAAAGAAGACAAAATATGCAAACTAACCACATCTGTTTATGGTCTAAAACAAGCCCCTAAACAGTGGCACGAAAATTTGATATCAGTTTAATAAATAATTCTTATCCAATAAATGATTGTGATAGGTGTGTTTACAATAATTTTGAACAACAATCTGGTAAGTTCGAACAAGGAGCTGGTGTATTCATATGCATGTATGTGGATGGCATGTTTATTATTGGGATTAGTTTAGACATAGTCAAATCCACTAAAAAATTTCTATCTTCAAAATTTGATATGAAAGACTTAGGAGAAACTAATGTGATTTTAGGAATTAAAGTTATAAAAAATTATGATGGTGTAGTGTTGTTTCAAACATATTATATTGATAAAATTTCAAAGAAATTTGTTTAAAATAACTGTTAGTGTGTGAAAACACCTTTTGACCCTAATAATAGTATGACAAAGAATAAAGGTAGTAAAATTTCATGGAAGGAATATACTATTATCATAGGTGTTTTAATGTATATAATGAACTATACTAGACTAGATGTTCCTTATACTATGAGTAGGTTAAGAAAATATACTCTCAACCTATGTCATGACTATTAGACAACATTAGCCAAAGTCCTAAAGTATTTGAAAGGAACTATTGATTAGGATTACACTTTAGTGGATGCACTATTGTACTAGAAGGGTACAGTGACGGAAACTTGATATCATATTTCACTGATTCTAAATCCATTAGTGGTTATGTAGTGTCTTGGAAACCATCCAAGCTTATCTATAAAGCTCATTCCAATATGGAACCTGAGTTTACAACCTTTGAAAAGGCTGGTGTCCAAGTAGATGACTTCAAAACTTTATAGTTGATATGCCTATATGGCCTAAACCGGTTCCACCTATTTCACTACATTGTGATAGTACATCTTCTATTGTTAGAACTCAAAATGAAACCTATAATGGTAAAAATAGACATATACATCTAAGACATAATATAGTAAGGCAAGTTATTAATGATGACGTGAGAGCGTTAGACTTTATGACGTTAGAGATGAACTTGACAGATCCTCTGACAAAGCCACTGACTCACAAGTTAGTTTGTGAATCATCGAGGGGGATAGGGTTAAAGCCTATTAATTAAACAACTTGTAATTGTAACCTAACTTATTTGACCAGAGATGCTAGAAAATAGGTTTAATGGGTAAAAACATGTAACTGCAGAGTCTGTATAGAGCATTGTTGCTTGTGCTCCATTCCTTTGGTAATGATAATGCTAATTACAATATGTGTGAGGATGAATTTTCTAACTCTTAATGGGTCTATATCTCTTATAGGTGGTGTGCTTTAGTTGCAGTGCACACCTGATAGACTCACCTATGTGAGTATGGGAGTGAGACTGCTTCCTATGAGAACTTGATCTTAGTTCTCTAGAGCACTCATGATTAACCAGGTGAAATGCAAGGCCTAGAATATGCCAAAGTAAGAGTTTTTAGGAGTCTAGAGTTGACGTTTGAATGTCATTTATGGTTGGTTTGCATAAAGAATTCTGGTTTAAGTAATTTTTTACATTAAAATTCTATAAATCTGGTCTTAATTATCTTAAGTGCTGATTCAAGTCCAAAAGATGTCAACACCAAGGAATCTCAACTCTTTGCTTACTCAGATAAATTTTTACTGATTTTGAATTTGTGGGGGAATTGTTAGATTTTATTGATTTAAATTTAAAATCAATAAAAGAAAATTCAAATAATAATATATTAATCATAAAGTTGAAAGATTTTTTATTAGCTTATAAAGCATATAGTTGTCTAGATTAATGACACATTTACTTTGTAGCATTCAATAAAGTAACCGTAAAATCCTACTTTGTAATCATAAAAGTTGTCTTCTAGCATAAGTGAACTAAACCTTTAAAAGTTTAGTCCCACATCGATTAGGAAGGAAAATTTTCTTCACTTTATAGATGGGAGTATTCTCGCACCTCTTGAATATGTGTTTTGGGGCTATGCTACATGGCACAACACACACACACACAAACGCGTGCTCAGTGCCGCACCGTGCCCTGTTGTGTTGTGTGCATTTGTAGTAGAGGTCCTAGACTTAACCCTTTAACCCTTACATTAACTATTTATTTTTTCCTTTTGTTAATAAAAAAAAATTATTAACTGTTCAATGTTGCAAAGGCTTTAAGTTAAATAGTCAATTTCTATTGTTAGTGGGCTTTAAATTTTTTGACTGTTGGGAAGCCCATAACTCTATGGTCATTTCTAACTGATGTGTAACGGGATTAACGGGCTACATAATGGGCCCTAATTATTGAGCCCATTAATTAATCTATAACAGTCCAATGTTGTATTCTATATATTGGGGACTAAGGTATGCGACAGGGGTAATATAATTATCTTCTTCCCTATGACATTCTCTTAGGGTTTTCCTTTAATTGTATGAAATTGAACACTGCTAAAAACTTGCCCGCCCTTGCCACTGAGTGCTACACTAGCAAGGAAGACATGTGGATTGTTGAATCCTAGAGTCTGACTATCTTCAACTTGTAACACTGTTGAAGAGATTTAAGAAGGTTTGTGGAATTAAGTTTAAGGACAATGTTGCTGACATGCCTTAGTCTTAATCATGTATACTTTGGTACTTATCATTCAACTACACCTGTAAGAAAAGTCTAAGCCTAGCCAAAAGCTAGACATTGAGGCTGGGCCATTAGGCACGGGTAGACCTCAAGACTATTTCCTAAATTTCATAAGAAAATCTTGCCCATTTATTATTGGGCTTCAATCTCAAGGCCACCAAACTCTATCCAGAATGGCTCTCCTTAGGTACAATTTGGTCAAAATAACCAATCTACACCCCTACATCTCATCATTACCACACTTTCTTTTGAATAAGAATCCTTACATCCAAACAAACCCTTACATATAACATGTAACTTCACTTCTGTATCAATCATCCTACTAGCTACATTTTTTGGGCCATCTAAGTTTGTGGTTTTTGAAACATAGTTAAGATATCAAAATCTAAATGCAAATTGTGTTGTGATCAATGCACTAATGGTATAAATCAATATCAAGATTGGGTTGGTAGCTAGGGTTCACAAAATACAAAGCTAGGAGAAAAATAGAGCAACAAAAATTACCATGATAATCTAAACATTAAATTTGAGAAGATTCGGTAAATCTTTAATATCATTTTAAAGATTTTTTTTACGAAAAATAGTCATAGGCTTAAAAGCGGTATTCAATGTGCCATTCTAATTGGAATCGTAAAGATTAATGAGGAACGATATTTACGATTTTGTGTATCTGTACTGCCAAAATTTTCATTGGGTTCCTTCTATAAATTTAGCTCTTTCCCTCAGCCAAAAGCATTAGAAAATTGTATGAGATTTCAACATTGTTCCAGGTTTTTGTATATACTTTATTGTGCTCTTCATTCTTCAGCTGGTAATTTTCTTTATTGCTTGTAGTTAGTATGGCTTGTAAAGTTGATAAACATTCTTCTTTTAATATTATTATTTGTTTTTCTTGTGTCATAGAAGATCAATTGTATTCTTCCATAATTTTTTACTATGTTCAATCTTATTTTCATATGATTTAATGTTCTACTTTATATATTTTTCTAATCGTTTCCATCAATGTATTGTTTCAGCTTGGTGGTAACTAAATTCCTTTACTTAGGATTTTCTATAAGTACATACATATATACCTACTTTTTATAGCCTAACACCATTCAAGCCCTTTTTTGACTTAGCAATAACACCACTATGATGTATATGAACAAAAAACCAAGAAGAAGCTTTTTCTTGCCCATCTGATGTTGTAACCTGTGTTTTGGTTATTAATGGCTATTTGATTACTAATTGAGATTTGCATGACACCTATCCTCTCTCCTGCCTCCCCCCACAAAAAAAGAAAAACAAATCATTAGATACAAATTTAGCATGTCTGCTAAAATTTAATTACAAAAGGATTTTTTTCAAATTTTGATTATAATGGAAAAAATAATGATTTATTATATTCTTTTATACCTCTTTTAGTTTATTTTGTCAGGTTTATATATGATTATGCCAACTGAAAACTTATGATTAATTACTTTTATCATTTGATTGATAAAAGATTAATCATATGTTTTATGCAACTAGTATAAAATGAAAATTTTAGTACAATGCAAGTAGATCTTTTTAAGACTAAAGGGAGCTGTACCCCTCAAATGGAGTAGGTATAATCCATGTGCATGAAGTATGGTCCAGAACAAGCATTGAATAGGTCATGCCTAAGAGAACCCCGGGCATAAGACAGATTATCATCATCTTATAAGATGACCTGGAAATGCTTTGATTTGTTGAAATTCTTACATTTTTTGCTTGATCAATGTAATTGATTATGATCAAGACACAATGTCTAATATTATAAAAGAAGGTAATAAATTGGATTTTGGCTGTTATGGGCTAGCCAACCATAGATTGGGCTAGGGAAGAAATCATATGGGAACTGATTTTCAGGCCCAGGTGGTTTTAGTTAGTTCTGTGGCCCAAAGGTTGAATTTAGTGACTTTGTCCCCTATGAAGCCAGTTTTTAGCATATAATTAGACATCCCATGATAGGTTTTCTAAGCATGTGGAGGTTAGGACCTAAAATCTTCCACCCAAGGTCAATTTTAACTGACATTGGAGCAAATTGGGCCTGGGCTGAGTCACTTTATGGTCATCTATTAATCACCTGCATTTGAGATACTTAAAATGATATAGGTAAGGTCGTCAAGCTGTCTTAAGTTAATTTTCCTCTAATTCTGATAGTAGATCTTCCATTACCTTAATCTAGCACTTACTTTTTTTTTTAACCACATGATTATTATTTTTGTCTTGCATCAAATTAGTTGTTTTTCCTCTCATGCTTAAGTTGTTTTTTAATTCTCAATTTATTAGAAAGATGAAGCCTTCTTTGCTTACAAGAATATTAAAGAAAACGAGAAGGAAATGGGAAGTAAAAAACAACTCCATGAGCAAAGTCTTAGAGGAATGTTGTGATCGGATCAATGATTTACCAGAATGTGTTATCAACTCTTTCTTAGATCCTCCCAACTTCAATGGAATGGTAATTTTCTTTTATCTATTTTTTTTAAAATTTATATTGTATTCTTATGTAGGATTGAAGTTGTAATGTTTTTGAGTTTACTGTACAAGAAGTACTAAGAATTTCTAGTTATGGTTTCTGAAAAGGGTTTTTAAGTCATCTTCACAAATTTGGTGTGACCCCTTAATGAACAATCAAAGTCCGACCAACATAAGGGGCAGACACATCAACACCGAAAAAGTGATTTACGCTTTTTTTTTTGGGGGGGGGGGGCAGGGCTTTTCACATTTCGGTG
>JAOXJP010126439.1:0-13714 GCA_025762735.1 Platanus orientalis | reverse complement strand
GTGTGTAATCATGCTCAACATAGATTGAAATTTTCATAACAGTTCACATAGAAATTTTCATAATTTTTATAATATTTCGAAGCATTCTAGTGAAATTTCCATTAATCCTAATGGCGAATAATCCATCAAAATTGAAATTTTGAACCTTAAATAGGTCTGGAGTTCAAACCTACATCTCAACATTATTTTTTAATTCGTGGGCCGGCCTGAAGCCTGGCCCAAGGCCCGATCAATTAATGAGGGCCGGGCCCAAACCCGAGCCCGAGTCCACCCCTACAAGCCCAAGCCCGGTCTATACTTTGAGGGTCGGGCCCGGGCCTACCATGGCCTGGCCCGAGCCCAGCCCATGCCCACCCCTAGTTCAAACGAGTCTCTATTAACCTGTGCGGGGTGTACCATAGAGGTTGGTGTTCTTGGAGGTGATCGTCGATCAAGCCTACTGTACCTGTGACAGGCCGATGAATATCACTTTAAGGACAACGTTTATACATGCTTAATCACCAATCGATAAATTGTCTTTTACTCTTTTAATTTGCAGATATTGATTTGATACACATTCTGTTGGATTGCATCTGTTACATACCAGAACCTGTGAGTTGATACATATCAGTGTTACTACAAATTTAATTACTGTATACAATCCCCACTTCCAAAAGTACTGCTCAAGAACAGGACTACAAAATCTTCAACAACCCCACTGTGGGGATTGAATAAACACACCTAATTACGTTACCACAGGGTTCATAAACAATCTTCACTTGTAAACTGACCACCAAGATTATTGTAGCCCCCTACACAGACTATTTGATTGATTAACATCAAACAATCTGCTCCTCCAATTCACAACAATAGGAACACTCTTCACACGCCAAGAAGAATATCTCCACAGACAAGCCCTCACCCACTATATGTAGTACTATTGTCAAAACACTTGATACACACTGCTGACTTAGAGAAAGAATCCAACAAAGCATTACTTAACCAGTTATAATACACTTTAATGAACCAAACAGAACTCCATAGTCTGTATCAGCTTATAGAAATACTCAACCATAAATCTGCATACGTAGAAAACTTATTTTTCTGATTGAAACCAGCACCATACAACATAACAGAAGAGTTATACCACTCCACGAGTATAAATTTCTGGGGTTACACAACTTATACACGATGAAAATAATAAAAACAGTAAATATTCGTGTAGATCAGACCAAATGAGTTGAAAATTCTACCATATGACCATCAGAACCATACAATAATTGGAATTACAGTCCATCATAAGGTTCATTACCTCTCAGAGATACATACATTGCAACAGTAAAAAGATCGATCCGCTTTTCATCAAAGAAATAAACTCAGGAAAGAGAATATCTATGTTGGGCAGAAAAACTATAGTGGAAAAAAGCCTTCCATGACTTCCAATACTCCTCCAAAACAGATGAAATTTGTTATAAAAGATCCGTAATTATATTTAGGATCTAATTCCAGCAAATAAACATAGCAAAAACTCAGACATGGATGGATCAAGAAATCTATGAAAAACTGATTTTTTGATTTTTCAGTCAAAAAAGCCCTTCAAAACATGCTTCAAATGGTAAAAAATTCTAGAAAAATCTTAGAAAATGCCTAAATTGGATCTCCACCAAAAGCTAAAGTTTTCTCACTTTGACACTGTAGCAGTCCATGCGGATGCTGACATCAGCAGTATGGATCATTGATGTCAGCACTGTATTTCGAACATTTCTTAAGGTCTTAGATGATCAAGCTCTGATAACAAGTAGGATTTATCAAATTTAGTGTAGATATCTTAATTCTAGGGTTTCTAGGGTTTGTTCATGAGAATGAAGAAGTAGAAAGATAAAAAGAAGAGGAAAAAAAGAAAAGAGAGGGAAAAGATTCAAGAAGAATAAGAGAATTAAATCTCTCCCTCATAATGCATTTATACTCTTAGAAGAAATACCTAGCCTCACACAGTACATGCTGTTTTCCGACAGCCCCAGCACAAAAAAACATTCTATAAGAATTTATGTCATTAAACTACATAACAATGGATGCACTACGCATAAAAAACCGTGTTACTTTTCAACAAAACAAACAAACAAACTACAATGTCTATAATTCGAAGGTCTATGAAGATTTTTTAGTTAACAACCCATTATAAAAGAAGAGCACAGACTACCAGGAAACCTCAGTCTTGGCTAGAAAATCTGCCGGATCATTTTGAGATCTAGGAACAAGAGAGAATGAGGAATTCATCTCTTGAGCTATCTCCCTAATTTGATGAATGAAACTTGCTAACCACCAAGGACCCATGCATATACCTTTGCCACAATTAATGATAGAGAAGGAATCTTAATGCAGCAAATGTGACGAGACTTTTATACGTCCCACCTCACAAAAGGACTAGGTTCAAAAAGGCCTGGGCAAGTTGGGATATTTTAGACTTTTGGGATATTAGGCTTATTTGTAATAAACCTTAAAGGCCATGGTTAGTTTAGGACTTTTAATTTTAGGGTTTTATTGTAATAAAACTTTTTTAACCAAGGGTATTTTAGGGGAAATAAAGTGTTGGTCGGCAACACATGTTTTGTCTTCTAGTGAGTCAAAAAAGTCAATCTGTGAGGCCCATAATAGAGTCGGTCAATAACTAGGGGGGTCCTGTTCCTAACTGTTGATTTAGTTGTTATTTAGGATAGGATTTACATCTTTAAAAAATCTTTAGTTTTTGAAATTTTAGGATTTAGTAGTTACTATTACGTAGGAGTTTCTTCTTTTTCTAATTTTTTTTTTCTATTTTAAATGCTATAAAAGGAGGCTACATGACTTGTATTAGAGCAATTACAAATTGATGAAATAAAATTTTGGGTTTTGTCCCTCTTCTCACAGTTGGTGATGTGTGAATTATCTAAGGCTTGGTGCCACTAGAAACCCTAAACGATTGGTACTGACTTCCTATCTTCTTCATATTCTTCTTCTCCTCCTTATTCTTCTTATCTATTTCCTTTTTATCTCTTTTTGTGTAATGTCTTGCCTTGTATTAAAAGGGTAAAAATATAATTTTACTTGTGTAAGGGTAAATGGCATTTCTCAATCTTAGTAAGACCATAGAAGTGGTTTCAGGACCCTAGGTATTGATTCAGGAGTGTAAGAACCCAAGTTGGACCATGAATTAATCCAAGTTTGAAAAACTGCCCCAAGTGCTTTTTGGGATAACTTCATTGCCAAACTTGTACGAATTCCAACACAATCTTGGTTCTCGCCATACACCATTAAAAAGGTTTTTGAGTCTACTTTTTAATTCGACAAACAACGAGTGAATCGGAGTTTTCTAGAGAGAGTTATGGCTATTTAAGTACGAAGTATCCGAGTTGGCAAAAATCTAGGGATTTCAAGGGCTCAAAAATGTGCAGAAACTACATTGGGATTGGCTTATTTATTTTGGGACCCTTATGGGATGACCCTAAACCTCATATTTATCCCTTTTAGGGTTTGTGTAACATAAAGGAAGAAATATTAGAGGGATTAAAGAGCATTGTGAGAGAAAGTTAAAGTTCTTCCCCAATTAGGTATGCTTCACTTCCAACCTTGGAAAATCTGCTAAAGTATCTTATTTTCTTCCTAAATCTTCCTAGTTTCATTTTTCTAACGTTAAATTTATACTCATTTTACAAAACAAGGTGTTAGTGGAGATTGAAGTGAAGGTTTCTTTACTTTGAGGTTTTGGATTTGAGATTTGGTAAGTAATCTTTTTAGGTTATGTGATGCATTTTCCTCTTTGATTATCTTAGATCATTGTGGTTTTATAAGTGAATTCTCTAAAATCTCTAGAAATCTTGGTTTAGAACCATTGGACCATGTAAGCTCTATGGATTTAAGCTTCTCTAGTAAGTGATCTTTCTATACATAATGTGATGAATCTTCTTTTTGCATCTTTGGATCCTTGTGAATTTATGAGTGAATCCTCTGAAAGTTTTGTAGAGCAATGCTCTAAGCCATTAAACCTTGTAAAATCCTTGAATTCAATCCATTAAACTATACTAGATCCATGAATTCTAGCTTACTTAGTAAGTATTTTGCTTTCTATGCAAAATTAGTATAGCTCATTTGTTATTGGACTCTCTGAAAATTCTGAATATCCATACTTTAAACCATTGAATCTTGTTTAATCTTTAGATGTACACCTATTTTATGAAAGATTATTGTTCTTAGACATTGTGTAGACTGTTTCCTTTCATTAGATATTTTAGATTATGTGAATGAATTTTCCTCATGTGAACCTTTGAAAATCTATGTGAAATTGTGAATCCTTCAAGATCTACACTATTAATGATCAAATTGATAAGCAATATTACCTGACCCTTTGTTTAGAATATTAGAATTGATATTTAGTTGATCTCTATGATTAGATTTATTAGAAGATCATTTGAAATTCGGAATTTCTATGAATTTGTATTGAACTCTTGATTCCAGTGAACTCTATGCTTCCTATGTGATTATATGAACCATTGAATCCGAATTGATTTATTTGAGTCATTAATTTATGTGAATTCTTAGTGAATTATTGTGACTACGATCTCATGGATATCGAATCATGCACTAATAACTAATCTAAGTGAATCACACACCATTGAAATGATTGAATCATGGCAATGTTATGCCTATTTTCATTTTATGCATTATAAAACTTTTTCGATTATCGAATCCATGTGAACCTTCAAACTTATGGATATGAACCCTATTGGACTTCGAACCTTTGATTTCTTTGGACCCCATCACAGAGCTAAGTGTGGCCTCTGGACTTCAGCTTTTGGGCCCACTCACAGGGCTAAGTGTGAGAAAGTACTTCGGACATGCTCTTTTGTTCACGGATTTTTTAGCATATTTATGGGGCTAAACAAAAACTCATGACCCTACCATCGGGGTTACAATAAGACTTTGGGCCCTTTTATTTGGGCTAAATAGAAGACTCAAGCATACAAATACTTTACATTAAACCTTTAAACATTGAACTTTGAACCCTTCGAATATTGAACCATGTGAACTCTGAACACTTCAAACTTAAAATTTTGTATTAGACCTTTGATTTCAATTTGTACTAGCATGATTGCGATTAGTATTTTGACCTCTATTTAGTTCTATCTTAACCTTTGGACATGCTAGCACTAGATTTATGCTTTGCTTCATATTATCTATATTCATTTAGTTTGCTTACAGTTTGGGACTAACCTAACCGTTTTGTTTTGTAGACTGATTATGCTTGCAAGTCCTTCTTCATAGGCTTGTTGTGGCAACATCCAAGCCCTTTCATTTATTTTCTGCATTTAGTTAGTGACTATACATTTGACACATTTTTTATGTGGGAATTATTTAAAGGAATGTTTATTTTTCCCTTGATGTGCGTTTTGGATGAGAGGGCACCCGTTCTCTTCAATACTTTAGAACTCATGTGGATATTTAGACTATTGATGCTTGGATTTGTTTCAAAGTTATATTAGTTACATTTTTGTTGCAATTTATTAATTACATGTGATTATTGGAATTTTTCACAATTATCGAACTCTGATTATGGATTATTGAACTAAGGATTAATTAAATGGACTTAAGGAAATATGAATTGTGGATCTCTGACTAGTGGACTATTGAACTTTAAAATATCAGCCCATAATTTGGGTTATTAGCTATTGGATTGTGAAGGAAACAATCTGAATCCGAGGCCCATAGGGATCCCATATCCAAGTCCAGGTTTGGAGGCATTACATTTTGTCCTTGTTTCTTTATATCCTTGCCCACGTTAATGTTCATATCTTTGTGCTGAAATATTGAAGTTTGAAGAAGCCAAAGCTACTGAAATTTAAAGTCTATAGTAGTCCTTGGATTAAAGAACAATAGCCCACGACATAGGATTTTTGGCTAAACTTCTACTCCCATCACCCCTCCTAGAATAATCCTTTTAGACTTCTTTTTGAAAGGTCTTATTTCCCATTAATTAAGTATATCTTTTCCTAAAGTCCTCTTTATTCTTCTCCCTGGTTGTTGATTTCTCACAACCCTAACCCTAATTCTACTAAGTTTATTTGTTGGATTTTTGAAACAGCCTGATAAAATCTATGTTTTATATACTTTTAGATATCCATTAGACTGAAATTTTGTTGTTGGCTCACATATAGATATTCTATTGGTCTACAAATTTTTGCAAAGTCCTGACAAGTCTATAGGGGTAATTTGGTCTTTTTTTACATTTTGCCCAAATTTTCCAAAACCTATTTTGAGATTACTTTGATCTAAAGTGTTGTTTTAGGTTAATTTCCGGGCCCAAACTTGCATGAATCAACAACTCCCTAGGTTATCCTACACCAAATCTCCTTCAACAATCGCACCCATCAACCCTAAGTCCCTATGAGCTCACAAAACATAGAGCAAATTTGACACTTCCACCTTAAAGGAATCGCAGATCCCTTCTAGCTTGGAGTATGGCCATATGCAATGCCAATCACCATTTTTAATTATTACCCCATAGCCTCGCAGACCTAGATTACCAAAGCAGGACCCATTAAAATTTAACTTAAACATACTACTAGGAGGAGGCTACCATCTCAAAGCTGGACCATTTCAAACCAGACCGCTCGATACCGAGCAAACCCTTATATGAAGAACTTTGTACACCTTGGAACATGCCATCGAAATAGAAACTTCAAGCTGAATGGTGGATGGTTTAACCGTAGTCGAGTGAGAGGGGGGCAATGACCTATTTGTGCAGAGCCTATCGGGCAACGACGCCTGGGGCTAGCGTTGGAATCCACCACTGAGGCAACTCCTTTCTTCTTTCCATAAAACATGCGATGGTTTTTCTCATTCCAAGTACCACCTAAGGCTCCATGAATGAGGTGGTTCCAAATAAGTCTTCCTTCAAGACCCAAAAAGCAAATATTCCATTGTTGCACTAGCTTCATACAATTCTTTACCATTGTCCAATGGATTTACTTGAAGGAAAGGAAATAGCACCAAATAGAGTAAGTGAACTTACAATGAATGGACATATGGCTATTAGATTCCACTTCTTCCATACACAAAAAATACAGGTTGGGAAAGATCATCATGTGCAGTCTTTTGTTTTGTAAAATATCATTTTTGCACACCTTGTTTAGCATCACCAACCAAACAAAAGCCTAACCTCAAGGAGAACCACGGATGATCAAACTTTCTTACAAGGAAAGGAAAAGGTAGAACTCGAAGAGTTGGGAAGAGTTAAGGCTTTGAAGAAAGATTTGAACGAGAACATACCAAAAGGCTCTAAAGACGATATCATTCTATCATGGTCAGATTTAGAAAGGAAACATCCTTAAGAGACTCCACAAGGACAAGAACCATATCAACTTCCTAATCAAATAAGTTTTTATAAAAAGAAAGGTTCCAAACAATCACTTGATGGGAAGAAACAAGAATATCCCTAGTCACATTGTTCTTGTTAGAACAAATTTGATAGTCTTGGGAAGGAAATTTGAAGGGAAGATTCTCCCCACCAAGTGCTCTTTCAAAACCTAATTGTATCCCTTATTCCAACATCGAAATGCATAAAAGGGGTGAAAAGAAGAGATATAGCAATGATGCTTTCCAAGGGCTTTGGCTTGAGAAATTTAAGGGCCAAGAACAAGGCCAACCATTAGAAAAGAATCCATATTTGCTACAAAGAACTGATTGCCATAAGTTGCCTTTATTAATAGCGAAACACCAAAGCCACTTCCCCATCAAAGCCACATTTCTCTCTATCAACCTTCCTAGACCCAAGCCACTCTCTGCCTTTGACTTACAAACCTTTCCACTTGACAAGGTGATCCTTTTATTCAACCCCTCCTAAGGCTCCGTCTGATCATCCAGATTTGAGTGGATTAGAAAAGAAATTTGAGAATCCCAAAAGTACAAGGAATAGAAACTTGAGTTTCTAAATTATGATAGTTTCTAAAATCTTAAGAAACTTCTAATAAAGACTTTCTAGTTTCAGATAGACTTCTAAATGGTACACTTCCCTAAACTTTAGATTACTAAAACTTAGGACTTTTTAAAACACAATTTTCTTAAAGCACTATTCCCATCACTCACTAATACCCCTTTAGTAATTTGGTCATAACTTTCTCCAATTACCTTAGATTTGCACAATCTTGGTCTTGTTAGAAACTTAACTGAATAACCTCTCTAATGACACCAAAATCAAGACAGAAGGCAAGTTTTGACCTTAGAAAACTTGGGCTAAAAATCAGTTTCGGGATTGGCCTAAAATCCTGAACCTTGGCTTTCAAGCCTTATTACAAAAACAATCCAATAACTAAAAACCCAAATTAACCTATGGTACTATTGACCTTATTACAAAGTTATTCCACCCTTTAAAACACTTCAACTAACCCATCTTTTGACCCATTTGGTCTTGATTTTCTTGTGAATTGGCTCATACGATAACCTCTTAATTATTTTCGCATCATTCTCCTGGGGTAGGGAGAAATTCGTCATTGAATTGAAAAGTCTTCATCCTTATCAAAGATTCTAGTGAAGATCCCTTTCTGATTCCTTAATAGTGGTGGTAAGTGTGGCAGTGGACGTATGATGGAAGCTTTGCATGGACCTTTCTTTTTTGGCCTTTTCCCTGTCTTGGATCGCATTGGAACCTTGTCTTGTTGTTGCTTGGCACTAGGCTTCTTCCGAACTTCTAGTTTTGAATCAAATGTTGAAGAATATGGCTTATCCATCTGGAGGAGCTTCAACATTGATGAAGGGAACTTCTTCTTATGGAGTTTCTTTTCAAATTAAACTGTCGAGGCAATGTCTTCATTTGATAGCGTACACCAAACTCAAAGAATTGTAGAATATACATCTCTTAGTCGTAGCTAACATGCCTTTCATCAATCCCTTATTTTCCAAACACGATCTCATGGCCTTTTAATGGACTGATCTTGCATTGAACATAATCTGTATATGGTTCACATCCAAATTGAAGATAAAACCCATCCTCATAATAACGGCAAAAGTTTTGATTTTCCCCATCTTGTAGAATCTTCTCAATCAGACTTGGGGAAATTTGATTTTCCTCAAAACACTCACTGATTAAAACCTTGAACAATTTTCCAGATGGGAGATTAAACTTAGTTCTAATCATTGTCAAGATGTTCCGGGGATTGCAACTAGACAAGAACCAGTCGTAGAAACCTGGCTGAAATTATATTCTTTTAATGACCCACAAGAACCCAACTAGTTAAGAATTAGTTGGAACCTTCTTTTGATACCAAAAATTAATGTAGAACAATGCCAAGAAAAGTCTGAAAGATATGTGATAGAAGTAAAGCACAATTTGAAACAACCAAAACTTGAATTTAAGCACACCCAAAATTCAAATTTTAGGGAAAATTTAAGAATAGAAGAAGAAAGTCAAGTAGAGAGGCTTAGAAGAATTTAGAAGAGAAAATATGGAGAAAAGGGGAAGAAGAAACCCAGAAAGGCAATTTTGGAATTTCTGGATAGAATTCGAAAATTATCAAAATACCTCTGGTTGTGCTTTAGAAAATTACAAAATTTCCCATATATGTTTTGACGTATCTAAGGGTCTTATGGTCAAAATTTCATTGATTTTTTTATAAGATTAGCTATGTGAAATCATAAAAGATCAAACATTGGAAGATTCTTTAATTGAGATTTCATAAAATTAGTTTGGAATCTTTTCTAATAATCTAGCAAAGAAGAAGGGAATCAAGGGGAAAGCTTAGGGGTTTAATAGGGGATCAAAAGCCTTAAAAGAATTCAGAGAAAGAAGATGTCTAAAGTGGAAGAAGAAAGAGAGAAGAAGAAGATGTTGGGATTATTTAGAAGAAAGAGAGATGGAAAAAGGGTATCACAACTCAACCCTTAGAGAGAGGATGGCATGGACCAAGCCCACAACACATAAGTGTCAAAATTCAATTCATTCTTCACTGCTTTAATTCATGTCTAAGGGTGCCTTTAAATAGGTTTACAAGGACTCAAAATTAGAAACTATCATAATTTAAAAAATTTTAAAAACTTAGAAACTTGGGACTCAAGACTTTCCTAAGACTAAACTACTAAAAACAATTATGAAACTTCTAATAAGGACTTTCTAATTTAAAAAAAACTTCTAAATGACACTTTACTAAACTTTAGACTTTCTTAAAAAAAAAATTTCCGTCACTAACTGAAACACCTTTAGTAATTTAGTCATAATTTTTCCAAATTACCTTGGATTTGCGCAATCTTGGTCTCGTTGGAAAGGTAACTAAATAACCTCTCTAATTACATCAAAATTAAGCTAAAAGGCAAGTGTTGATTTTAGAAAACTTGGGCTAAAAATCCATTTCGGGTTGGCCTAAAATCGTAAACTAATTTTGGCTTTGAAGTCTTGTTACAAATACAACCCAATAGCCAAAAACCCAAATTAACCCATGACACTATTGGCCTTATTACAAGATTATCCCACCCCATCAAACACTAACCCATCTTTTGGCCCCCTCTTGAATTTGATTTTCTTGTGGATTGACACATACAATAACCTCTTGATTATGTCCACATCAATGTATGTGTATTGAACTGATGCTGGTTTGTTGATCCTCGACTCTCAGGGTATAGGCACTAGGGGTAGCAACTAGCTGAACTGAGCTGAGCTTTGCCCAGCTCAGCTCGGACTAATCACATGAAGGCAAAGCTCAGGCTGGTGACAAGCTTGGGGTTTTGAGCTCAGGCTTGGCTCACTAGCAAAAAAAGAAGGCCCAACAGCCTAATGGCCCATTAGCCCAATTTATCTTATTTGAACATTACTATTTTCACAAATATATATATATATATATATATAATAAAATAAAATAAAAAATTAATCAAACTGTGCTTTTAACGAGCTGAGCTTAGTGAAGTTCAGCTCAGGCTTGCTTAGGTAACGAGCTCAGATCCAGGCTCGGCTCATGATGAGCTGAACCGAGCTAGCCACCCCTAATAGGCACTATCTGTGAGATCAACATATATGGATATCTGTTTCATGGGAATTCACTTATGTATGCTATATATGCACTTCCAACATGAATATCGTATGCACAACAACAATCCTTTAATGGTGAGTAGTTCATTGATTGGCATTCCAGTTGACTATGTTCATTTTCTCATTACTCATTGTAATGGTGTATTTATTTTTCTCATTTATGATTTTCTGTACATAAGTGGTTGAAAGCTATCATAACGTGGTACAATATTGCACAAGAACACTGATTCAAGAAGATTGACTTGGGTGACATTGAACTTCAATTTCTGATTGTCCAAACCAAGAGGTTTTCACCCATACTTCTTTGATTGAGTTCCTTTGCCCTGTGGTTTAGCTGGATCTCTAGCAGCGTTAAAATGAGATGTTCTTGTCAACAATTTATTTATTCTTGCGCACATTTTTTAGCCAGTCTACTTCATTTTCTTGGTTTAAATGATGTTGATCTTCCTTTAGTATAAGATTCCCTCATATGTTGCTTCTAATTTTGCTGATGTAAGATGTTCTTATATTCAGATTCATCATAAAGAAAAAGAGAGATGAGATATTTGCTCACCTCAGTTGATGAGCTAGATTATTTTCCTTTTCTCATACATATATTCCATAAATTTTAATGGTTTTTACTCCCTTGGGTATGTAAAAGAGTCATTGGCATCACACTAGTAACATTGCTACTATGAGGACTTAGAATTTATAGTTAATACAGACTGATGCTTTCGCTAATCATAATATTTATTTTGGCATTTGGTTATGCTTTTTCTTTTCTTTTTTAAAAGCAGCCGTAGTAATAATAATAATTATAATAATATAAAATAAGAAAGGCAATCATAGTTGATGAATCACATTGTTCTACCATGTGTTGGAATAGGCAGGATTTATTTTCCTTTTTTGGAGTGCTTTGTTTGTAAAGTATGAGACGGTTATTCCTTCTCTACCATGATTGGCTTATCAAATTTGCCAACATAAACTTTTCTTCCCTGATTTCGTGGGTCCCAGCAGCAAGTCCATATCTTGTTGGTGTTTTCATAGAGGTCCATGAATTCTAATCTGATATTCTAGCTTGTGGTGCCTTCTGATGGCTTAACTGAGTCTTAATTGGAGGAGACCTACATTCTCAGTATTAGGAATTATTTTGACAGTGCATCTCCATCGAAGCTATATTGTGCTAAATTACTGATGCTGTTATTCTGTTGACTAGTATATAAAATTTTAATCTATGAGCTTTTTTTTTTTTTTTTTTGTGTATTTTGTTCACCGTTCACTGCAACTCGTATAGGCCTTGGAATACTGAATTTTTATGGTGATAAACAACATTAGAAGTAGGAAGCTAACTTTAAAATTTACCCTGAAAGTCATCATTGGTGTCTATCTTTCTATTGCTAGTGTGAAAGTTCAGTTTTTGAATTTTGTTTAGCTTTTCCTAGCAGTCTCTTCAGTACAACCACACCATCATTAGAAACAGAAATCACTTTACTTTCTGACTGAATTTTTTAGTTTGTCAAGGCTCCAGCTGCATCGTGTTACTTGATTGTTGGGAATGGCAGCAGTTTGTGTAGTCTAGGATGGTGGGATCTTATCCTGTGCACATCTTCTATTTATTCCCCATAAAAAATTTTAATTTCATCTGATGTGATTTTTCCCCATAAAAAATTTTAATTTCATCTGATGTGATTTTAAACATCCTACTTGTGCAGATTTTTTATGGAAACATGATGTTTATAACATCGGTTTAGTGTTCTGTGCTGGTTTTTTTCCAGTACTCTGGCATTCCATCAGGAATTTTTTATTTTTTATTTTTTATTTTTTATAGTTTGATATTTAATGTTAGTGGTTAATTTATTAGGTGGAGATAGGTTTTGAACCCAGGTCTGTGGTATGACACCCACAGACTTAACCAACTTAGCAAGTTGTCATCTTCCATCAGAAATATTTAACTTATAGAGAAAGTTTTGTAATGATAGGGATCTATTTTATTTGGTTTGAAATTCTTGACCTGTAACTAACTGTTCTATAGGAATAAAACCTTCCATTCTATCTTCTTTTTTTTTTTCTTGCATTCTATCTTTGATTTACAGTTTTATGCATAATTGCATTAGTGCAAAGAAATATTTGTGTAGAACAAGCGACAAAAAGATTGGTAGATTATTACACCATCTGAAAAATATTCATTGTGCTTTTCATATATTTTCCATTTTGTGTTATTTGTCACAAGCATGTCTTCATTTCTTCCATAATTGAAGCTACTGGTATATTTTGTTATATCCCTGCTTTCATGCATGCATATATCTGCTGAAAAATAGAAGTAAGAATAAAGTTATTATGATTTGATATCTATTTTCAACTCCATCGGAACATATATTTCTGCTCATTGACTCTACTTGTTTGCCCTTTAGTTCCTAGCAAAATACATGTGATGAATTTTCTATTGATTAGAAGAAATTCTTTATAGGTTTTTGACTCCCAATTTTTCTCATTGCAGATCTTCGGGATGATAAGCAGTTCTTTATAGATCACCCTGGTGCAGTGCCCATTACTACAACCCAGGTAGAGACTTGCTTTCCCCAGTTCAACACTAAACATCTTTCAATCTTTTAATCTCTAGAGCGGACAATAATTTCTTCTGGCTTTCTGTTTATGTTGTAGGGAGAGGAGCTGAAGAAGTTGATTGGAGCTCCGGCCTACATTGAATGC
>JAOXJP010126428.1:0-13714 GCA_025762735.1 Platanus orientalis | reverse complement strand
ATTTGGTAACACATCTTAGGAATCTACCAAGTTGTCTCACACCAAGATTCTAGTTCTTTGAACCGTTTGAAGTAATCACACACACAATCAACAATCAACAAATAACACAGGAGATTTACGTGGTTCGGCAAATTTGCCTACGTCCACGGGAGGAGAGAGATCCGATTTCTACTAAAAGTGAGAAGAATTATACACTTGCCCTCTTTACCCACCCACACAGCTTTGTTTATACACAAGGGGAGGTTCTATTTTGAAGTTCAAACCACAAACATTGGACTAGATTCCAATTGGGCAGAGACTAAACAAACAATCAGCCATCTTTTGTTTCTTCCAAATTGCAGAGTTGCAATGCTTTTTTTTGCTGGGCGTGAAAGACGCTCGCAAAGATCAGATTCCAAATGGACAGGTTGAAAGATGACTTTTATACAATCTCTTGTTTCTTCCAAATTGCAAACGTTAAAATTGCGGAGGTTGCAGAATTGCTGGGCTTGCAAAAAGATCAACTCTCACATTGATTGTGTGTATGTTTAAAATTAACTGCACATCAGAGAAGATTTTTAAAATTACAAGTGATGTTAACACCAACTCAAATGCTAAAAAAAAAAAAAAAAAAACTGCTGAGCAAAATATTATTTATAAAAGAAATGTATTTTATTTGATTTAGCCATACCTGAAAGTAATAAAACCAAGATGACTTGATTCATACTGTCGCAATCTCAAGGAGGACATCTCATGTTCAAATCAATTCCCATCCTTGAAAACTCTTCATCTGATACGGGTTATATTAGCAAAAGGTTCCGGATTTGTTTTGGGAGCTGGCTTAGCTGCATTAGGAGGAGCCCCAAAAGCATTCCAAAACCTGAGGGTTTCATCAGCTGCTGCAGATGCTACTGTGTACCCATCTGGGCTCTGAAAAAAACAGAAAAAAAGTCAGCCAAAACCAAAACTCCATCTTCAATTCTTTTTTGTAGGACAAGGTTATATATTTTGTTTATCCTCCATACCTGAGCCATGAAGAGCACTCTTGAAGTATGACCTGTGAGCTCTGCAATCTTAACCATAGACGGGTACTTCCAAAGCGTGAGCTGGTTTTGGGTGAAACCGTGGGAGCTCAGCAGCTCCCTCTCGTTCTTATTCCAAAGCAAAGAACATACTTGCGAGCCGGTATTCACTGAGTTCAGGCATGCACCAGTGTGGGTGTTCCAGAACTTTATGCACTGGTCTCCTCCACCCCCACCAGAGGCAAGCAAATTGCTCTGAAATGGACACCAGGCAAGAGCTTTCACAGCAGCTGTGTGATCTTCTAACCTGTGAAGCCATTGGGTTGACGAACTTGAAGAGGCAGTCCCCCGGTCCCATATGTAGAGAAGGTTATCATTCCCTCCACTCGCTAGTTGCCGGCCGGAGTCCGACCATTTTAGTCCGCACACCTCTTGATGATGTCCTCTATAGGTTTCAACAATGTGGGACCTTATTCTTACATCGTTGTTGATGATCAAACCATCCATTCCTCCTGTGGTTAGGATGTGACTGTTCCAATCAAGAGATCCGACTCGTCTTTGATGTCCTCCTCGCAAAGTTCTTAGCTGTAGAAACACATCCATACAGAGTAAAGGAGATGTGCATCACAAAACAATGAAGAACTACCCAAAAGAACAACCCAATTGGATGGAAATTACAGACCTGTCGATTAGCCAACGAATCCCATAGCTGGACCTCAGAATTGTTCAAGCCAACAGCAATGTGTCGTCCATCTGGAGCCCATCTAACACTGGTGACAGGACCATTCTCATCATCAATGGTCAGAAGTTCAGAAGTAGACCCATCAGAAGCATCCCACAAGTATACGGTGTGCCCAAGGGCAATTGCCAGAACATTGCTGCTGCCCCAATCAAGCAAATTCAAGTAGTAATCATCTATGAGTTCAGGGGCATCTAAAGTCCTTTCCGAAGACTGCAAGTACCACAAAATTAGAACTGTTAGAACGAACATATATTGAAAAGACACGATTAGAAACGAATCACCTAAAATAGTCGAAAAATTAAAAATATTGAAGAATGAGAGAGGGAAAATGAGCTGCTTACTTGGGGAATGTATCTTCGAGGCTTTGTGGGTTTCGATTGTTGAACACATGATGATGATGATTCTAACATTCCATCAACTGGAGTGGGGGGCTTGTTCTTGAAAGCTAGGATTCGGGTTCTGTTCAAGTTCAGAGTCTCAGCCAGTTGCTTCCTATAAGCCTCTTTTGATGGAGACGTAACTGCTGGGTTTTCCTTTTCCAACCTCCCCTCTGTTAACATGTAATGAGCGAAGTCGAAATCCATTGCTGAACGATTTGGTATGAATCTGTCTAACTGACAATACCAGATTTGCAAAGAGAAAGATTCAGTTGGTTTTCTGGGCAAAACTTAAAAAGAGGAAGATAAAAGAAATAGAAATAAACCCTTACTGAGATTGAAAAAAAAAAAAAAATTGGGACTGTGGAAATAATATTACAGAAGGCAAAAAAGATGACCCAGGAAGGAAATTTTAAAAGACAATGAAATCTTCTCATAAAATCGCAGATGAAAATTTCCATGATTCTCATGGAAATCCAGAAAAAATCCCAACACTATAAAAGCCCAAAAGAAACATTTAGAAAATAATATTAACAGGAACCTGAAGATCAAAAGAGGGTAAAAGATTCTGTGCAAGCACAAGAAAACAAATGTTCTAAATTCAGCGAGCGACATACATTTTCGTGCGAATTTCTTCTCTGAATGATCTGTTCTTGAAGAGGGGGTCGAGATTGGTACTTGTTAGAGGAATTGAAAGATCCTGCATCCATGACGTTAGCACAAAAGAGAAAGAAAATAAAATAAAAAAAAAAAGACAAGAAAAACAAAAGATCCTGCAAAATAAAGAATTAGATATCCAAAAGAACAAAGCCTGCGAAACAAAAATATTAGATCAACAAAAGGAAGAAAAACAAGTTTGTACACAAATAGAGCGAGAGAGATGATTGATGGCCTTTGTGATTTTAGACCAAGCGTTGCGGGTGGCTTCAGAGTGGTTTGAGAATAGAGAGTAGTGACTTTCTGCAAGAGGTTGCGATAATTTATAAACTTGAAATTCAATTCTAACGGCTAGTTTTTCCTTTCTTTTTTGGTGAGACGGCTACTATCTCTTCTAGTAACAATAAAAAAACACATTGGATTAATTTAAAAAATTGCCCCAACGGCTCTTTTTCGGTTTGGTTACTTCCGGTTCCATTATTATCCATACAATTGTGGACTTAAACGGCTGAAATGTAGATTGATTATAATATTCCAATCAAATGTTTGAGTAGAGAATCAGGACAATGCAACTTCTGGGTTATATGGCCCACTAAATCAGGACCTGAACTAGCTTTGTGTATTGTGCAAGAACCGCTATTCTAGAATCTTTGGACAGGGTTCAAATTATTTACTCATGCCCATGGCAAATTATCAGCTGTAGCTTTTTGTAGCATGAACAAAATAATCATTAAAAGACAAAAAAATCCCATGCTTTTGTTCATGCTACAGAAAAACTTGCTATAGTTGATCATCTGGCTTTTTATAATTTGAAATTTATAAGAGATCCTATCAGCTCAAGCACTTGAGCGTGTTGCATGAATAAAAACCATGGGCTTTTTTTTTGTCTTTTGTGAGTTCTTTGTTCATGCAGTAGGCTCAAGTGCTTGATCTGAATATTGAGGAGCAAATGAGGACACCATGAGATGTCATATGGAATAAAATGCATGGGATTTTGAAATTTCATCTAACTGCTGCCCATTTGTTGGAAACCCTCATTTGTTTCTCTGTTTCCTCCTCTCTCCAGTGAACTGTTGGCTCCTCACCCTCTATCCATTTCTGCCAACAGGGATATAATAAAAGAAATTGGCTACAGCTATATCTCTCTACAGTCCAAACGGTCATCTCACAGCCACAAAAATGATTGTGATTTGTTTAAAATTTGGCATTTAACTTTTGAAGTTGTCAAAGCATAACCCCAAAAAGCGTCGTTTGGACCGGTGATTGTGAGGGTGGATTGTATCTCACAGCACCGACAAGTGATTTTCACTTTTTTGGGAGGCGCATATCATTTGTCAGCGTAGATGCACCCGCTCCCAACAGGGTGCAGAGAGGAGCATTAGATAAGAGAAGCGGATACAATCCACCCAATGACACTCGTGTGCTTGGCATGCACTCTTTCATATGTTCTACGATGTAAGTGTGTGTCTCTGTGAATAAGTTAGCACGTGGTGTGTTGGGGTTAAAAGCATAAAGAAAAGTGTTCATTTGAAAAATAGGTGTTCAAAAAGTGGAAAAAATTAGGTATGGAAATCAGGTATTCCTGATGTATTAGAATAGCATCAGGGGGTGGACACATCAGCTCCAAAAAGTGGTAACCCCAAAAAGTGTATGACACTTTTCAGCACTGATGTGTCATCCCCCTGATGTCATTCTAATACATCAGGAAAACTGATTTCCGTACCTAATCCCAACCCCCAAAAAGAGGCACCAAATTCAAAAACACATCATGTGTCAATATTAACACGTCTATGAAGGGTTTTTCATCACCGACAATCATTCTCCTTATTTTTCTCAAAATCTCCTCATTGACTGTCTCTCCCCACTCCACCCATCAACATTGATGACGATCTAAAATATTTGTGAGTTTATGACAACAATGAGATCTTTCTCATTCCACACTTCATTAATCTCAAAGATGGCATGCTAACGAAAATGGAGACATTTTTTAAAAGAAGCTCACCCTAGACTCACATCCAACCATTGGCCGATATAGCTTAACACATAAATGAAAAGCTATGGGCCAAAATCTTTTGGTTTTGGGAACATGTGGGTACTCCATCCATCTTTTAAATCTATGGTAAAAACTTAGTAGAAGGGGTCTGTAGTGGATGTGAATAAGAAAGATGGATTCAACTTCACTCAAAAATTCAAATTTGTCAAAAAAAAAAAAAATCTCATTGAATGAAACATCAATTGCTTTGAAAAGTCAAAAGTCAAATAAGGATAAAGTTTGGGATGAAATCTCAAAGATTGAATTCCTATCATCAAATGTGGACACTTTGTCAATAGAACTCAAAAGAAAAGGAGCAAAGAGGATAAAAAAGGCTCACTTCAACAAACGCTAACCACCACTCCCTATTAGGCGGTGGGCACATCAGCGCTGAAAAGTGAATATGTGCCCCCCAAAAAGTGAAAATCACTTTTCAACACTGATGTGTCCACCTCCTCACAGTGTGTGGCGATGAGCGTTAGTTAAGGGAAGCGTTCATAAACCAATCCTGAAAAGGAGAAGTGGATAAAGGAAGGTGATGGAAATACAAAAAAATTTCTATAAGACTGCACATGGGAGAAAAAAGAAAGAATCTCATCACAAAACTTATCATTGGGGGGGGGGATCTAATTTTGAGAAAATTTCTAATGAAAAATCATTTCATGAGACCTTATATACATCTGACAACTCCTCTTGGCCTTGTATTGATAATCTATTTGACACTTACCTTTCTCCCAAGAAGACAAACTTGTTTAAAGCCCATTTTTTTGAAAAAGAAATGAAGTAATTTTCAGCGTGGATATTGGGAATTCATACAAGAGGATTTGTTAAAGGTATTTTAAGAGTTTCATGAGAGGAATATTTTACACGAAGGAGCATGCTCAAATTTCATTGCTCTCATTCCTAAAAAAGATGGGATTTATAAAGTACCAGACTTTAGGCCTATTACTTTGATAGGTAGTATGTATAAGAAGATTATTACAAAAGTACTTTCATGCCGACTATGACTTGTCACATGTGATATCACATTTAGATCACAAAGTGATTGTATTGAAGGGAGAAAAATAATGGATCGAATACTAGTGGCCAATGAGTGTATGAACTCATGGAAAAAATCAATTTCAAAAGGAATAACCCACAAAATCAATTTGGAAAAAGCTTTCGATCGGGTTGATTGGGCCTTCCTTGAATGGGTTCTTCACATAAAAGGTTTTGGGAGTATATAAATTAGGTGGATATTGAGATGTATTTCAAATCCTTGGTTCTCCATGCTATTAAACGGCACATCCAAAGGATATTTTGGGGCATCTAGAGGGCTTAGACAAGGTGATCTTCCAACCCCCTTTATTTTCTCTCTAGTTGTTGATAGTTTAAATTCCCTTCTTTCTCACACAACTAAAGCTAACCTAATTGAAAAGAGATGTATGGATTCTCAAGAAGAGAAGAGTTATGGTGGCCCCCCTGGACAATCTAGATCCCACCAGTGAATACAAAGTTGGATCTACATTAGATCTCACCTTAATTGCCCCATATATCCTCCTGAGGAGAAGTTTGGTTTCAAACTCACTTCCACCTCTATGATTCAAGCATATCACACCTTCAATTTGTAGATGATACCTTGGTCTATCTCAAACCAAATGATGTTAGCATTTATAATTTAAATGATATACTTCAAATTTTCGAGATCATTTCAGACTTACGGTTAATTGGAAAAAATCAAGTGTTGCAGGAATTCATGTGAAAGACAACCACTTATCCTCTATTGCTATTATTGATGTATGTCAATCCCCTGGCTAATTAGGCAATGGTATGAGTCTTGTAAGTATCCTATGATCTCACAAATTCAACACATGAAGCCAATAACAATCAAAGACCCAAGGAAGAGACCAGAGAGTTGACACACCAAGGTATAAAGCATGCATGCATATCATTTTGAATGCCTTAAAATGAACCTAAACATGGTGTTAAGTCTCTCACAAAATCCTAAACCAAAAGACCCAAGGACAGACCCCCCACAAGTAGCCAAAATAGAAATTTAGAAATTGGGAGTCGAAACCGATTGCTGATCATGCAATCGATTTCAGAGAAATAGATTAAGGATCACGCAATCAGTTTTGCTTATAAGTTTGGACCCAGACTCAAACACCCGAGGCCAAAACCCATAAACCTAAATTGATTTTGATAAAAGTTTTGGGAAATTTACTAAGACTCAAAATTGATTTCAGATCTAGCAATCAATTGCGAGCCTGAGTAAGAGCCAAAATCGATTGCCTGATCTGAAATCAATTTCGAGCCCAATCAAATGCGAATCAAGCAATGGGTTTCGAAGGTATTTATGAAATATTTTTTAGACACAAAATCCAACTTGATTATAAGACAACATCAACCTACAAAGAGGTAAATCATTGCCTTACTTTTTAGTAAAGTTGTTGAGACCTCTCTTGCCGGAGACACCGAGAGAATTGACACTACTGCGGGAGACACCGGTAGTGTGTACCTATAGCTCTTCTGCCAGAGACATTGGAAGATTACACCATAGACCACACCCACCGGAGACACCGGGTGTAGTTTGCTTGGAAAGTAGACTAGGATTTTGTTAATTTTATCCTTGATTGTAATAGCTTCAATCTTAATAAAATTACATAGCTCGGTGGTGAGCTTTTTGAGAGTGGATGTAGGCCGTTGTGCCGAACCACTGTACATCTTGTCTATATTATGATTGATTGTGTGTTGTCCTTAACTTGTCATTCATATTGTCTATTATTACACATATTGATACAATCTCACATGCAATACATTTGAACACATTTATATACATGTGCATATCTCAATTGTAATCAATCTTTGAGAACATCTTAATTAATTAAAATAAGCAATTAAACTTGGGGTAATTGAAAATAATTTTAAATATCCTATTCACGTCCCTCTAGGATAAATATTGGAATTTCATAAAGCTTGGCCCAAAATCAAATGAAAGAAGGGTGAGATTCAGAGCCCAAAAATATGGAAAATTCGATCCCTAATTTGACTAATCTAGGAATAGCCAAATCACCATAAAACTGTTATTCAGTTATTCATGAACAATGAATTTAGGCTATGTCCTAATTTGATGTATAGTTACCATGACCATCATCCTCAAGGGCTATGTGTGGGTTTTAATCCCTCCAATTTAATGATTAAATGTGATGTAATTCCATATAGACTAGAGGGTTTAGGATCCAAAACAAGTATGAGTGAACAAGAGTGATCAAGCAATGTGTATTTAGTGTATATGCAATTTAAGGCATCCTCTTTCACCTAACATTTTTTGTTATTTTATGTAATTATATGTATGAATAGGGTTTGGAAAAACATTATTTCATGTGATGATGCCCGATGGATGATCATGATATGCTTTAAATTATGAGTTATTGTGTTGGGAAGCTTTTAAGTCTTGAAAAATCATTTCATGGGCCTAAATTAGCACAATGTATTGCCCATGTAAATCTCCATTAAGCCTACTAGGCTTTATGTATAAACACCCTATTGGATGTATATATGGGGTAGCTCATATGATGATGATATGAGCATCATTAAGTAACATTTCGTGGTCTAAACAACTATTATGATACCCCATATGCGTTCTAATGAGCCAATTGGGCTCCACTTTCAAACCCATTTAATGAGAGCAGACCCATTTAATGAGAATGAATATGAGCAACACATTTGGATTTGATACTTTTCATTAAACATCCTTTGGAGGACATAAATACACTAATTCTTGAACCTAAATGTACATCGCATATTGCCTATATACATCTCCATTGGGTTTCATTGGTTACATGTGTAACACCCTGCACCTAAATTTGGTAAAGGATCTGGACTCGACACCATGTGTCTAAATTGAACCCGTAGTATTTTGAAACATGAGAGCTAACATCAATACTCTATAGACCTATTCATGCCTTAGGATAGACCATAACCCATTTTGGAATAGCCTGGTGGAACCCACTTGGCCCAATGTGCTGAAGTGCATAATTCCTAGCCTTAACTGATCAGGAAATCCTTGATTGATCACGGGTGTGACCGATCAAAAATCTTGTGATCGATCAAGCACTTGGATCATAACATTCGGGAACTTTTGTTCTGTGCAAAAATTTTCAATCTATAGGATCCGTGACTGATCATGACTCAAATTTTAAGACAGGTATGAAATAACATATCATGACTTCATTCGACCTCCACATGTACTGAATCTCATGTTAGACGAATTTTAAACCCTATTAGGCCTCATTTGGGTCCATTAGATCATTTAGAATATAAAAAGGAAGAGTGAGAGAGAATTGGGAGGCTTGGGAGAAAGGAGAGGAGATTCATCTTCTCCAAGTGTTTCTAAGTTGTTAGAACCTAGATCTAGCTTAAAATATTTGTGGTTTTCAGTTTTTTACCTTAGTTTATGTATGCTAATCATAAAATACCTTGTTTGCTTATAGAGGAAGGAATGTTAGACAAAGGTAAGAGAGTTTTGGAGGAGACTTATCTTTATATGTAATACATTGGCTTTGAATCCATTAGAAATGTTTTATGGCATGAGCATGTTACTCTAGCATGGTTTACTTCGGTGTTTTCATAGAGCATTTTATTTAGGCTTTTATATGAGTTTTAGAACATTTGAGATTTTTGGTTTTTATCATGAATGACATTTAGCATGAAAAGATTTTACTTCCATAACATCTTATATTTCTTTAGAATTGGGTCAAGCATCTTCACTTGTTTATTGGTATTTATCTCTTTACATGTGATTTACCTCTTTGATTTTTGACTCTTTATGAGATATGACATATAGATATTTTCAAATGATTTACCTATGTAGTAGTTATTTTACTTTACATTAGCATGGTTTTGGCATTCGGATTTGGACACGTGGATTTGATATGATACCTTATGTGGGATTATACCCTTTTGGGCCCGGAGAACCCTAAGTGGATTAATCCTTGTGACTCTCAGATACCCTACCACCATGTCAAATCAATAGGCAAAAAGGCACTTATTTCCTGGAGATTTACTATATATATATATATATGACATTTATGACCCCAAAGTCCCTTATATGGGTTGGCCAGACGTAGCTTCAGAAACCCTTTATGTGGGTTGCCCCTCGTTAGGCCCTAGCAACCCCTTTATGGGTTGGCCTTTATGGCCCTTAGGTACCTAATCACCATGTCACATTTATAGGTGAAGATGGTTGTTGTACCCATTGGTCTTATGACCACGAAGACCCCTTAGTGGGTTGGCCATTTGTGACAATAGGCTCCTTGTGAGCAATTTATATATGATGTGATTCGACGAAGATCCTACACGGGTTACATGATATGAATTTGTCGAAGACCCTTCACAGGTTACATGATTTAGATTTATCAAAGACCCCTACATGGGTTATCTCATGGTTCATTTACATTTACACTTATTTTTTCAAAAACCCAACATAGTTTATTTGCACGTCTTTAGTACATGACAAAGACCATTATGGATTAGCATATGGCATATAGTATGTAATATATGCATGCTTTGGTTTAGTACACTTGGACACTCATATGGTTACCTTGTAGCATATGCATATTCGAATCTTTGCAAGGATACATGATTGGTATATTTGTTGTACTCACATATGATCTTTGATTCCTTACCTTATCTTGATTCATCCTATTTGCTACTACAACTATCTTTGGCCTCCTTTGTGTGACATTAAATGTGTACCCTTTCGCTAAGCTTATTAAGCTTACCCAAAATTAACACCACCCACAAATGGAGTCTTGGAGGACAGGTATTTGTAGAGGCTATTTAAGATATAATGAAATGAGATGTTTAAGGGGCTTACAACCCTGAAGATGTGACATTTTATTTCAGTTTTGGTTTTCTTTGATGGATATGTATTATATTTTAGTACTTTGGATATGCCCATTTGGGTAAGGATGTATGTACTATTATGAGCATGTTAAGGGCCTTTACTTTTGGATGGTTATGAGATATTCTAGACATGATATTTATATATTCCACTACAATTGATTCTAGTTTACCATTGTTATTATTATTTTGTTATGATGTGATTGGTTAAATGAACTTGAAAGGAAAAGAAAAAATAATAAATTTGACATGGATGATGATATGATGATATGGGATCTCTTGGATTTGAGATATAGGTTCTTAGGGTGTGTTACCTAGTGTCACTGATCTAGATTCAGGCATGAACCATAGCCCAAGGATTCGGGTTATGACAACATGTGTAAATCCACCAATTAGATGTGGATATAGACAATCCAAATAACATATGCAATTACTCTAGGAAGCATATGTATGACTCACCTTTAGGTAGTAGCTCTTGGTAGGCATCTCTTGACAGTTACCCATAGAGATACACACCCATTACATGGACCCACAAGGATGCCAATTCCTACTAATACATCATGTAGACACAAGCTTGATGGAGTAAATAGGAAATTATTCTTTAAACGGATGGACCGGGGGGCCTAACACCTTCCCCAGTCATAATCAAACCCCAAACCATTTACACGATCTCTAATTATACTATTTGATTAAGGGACTTTTTCTCAATGTGCCCAGTCACACCCTTTTAACTGGTTGTGACTCCACTACCCACACATGAGTGTCAAAACCCGTATACATTGGTCAAACATCTAGGATACAATGCATAAGCTCCTCCATCAATACTCGAATACCTCATGAGAATAGGAGATATATAACATCGCCACATATTTGCAAAGGTTGAGATTAAGAGATGACACTTTACTTCATTGAAGATGTGGTTGTTAGGTATTTTGTATGAATTGTCAATTTCCATTCCAAAACTTGTAAGTACATGTAGTATAGTTTGGTTATTGTATTAGACCTTGCATGTAATGTGTAAATCCATGTAAGTTCATGACAACTCTGGTTAAAGCTATATGATGAACTCAAAATTCTGGAAGACCACAAGCATTAAAAGATTCAAGTTAATGTTGAAGATCTCAAGTAGTCTCAATTGAAAGCAACATCAAAGTCAACATTGAACTCCAGAGTTAAATCTAAAGATAAATTGGTAAAGGTTGATAAGTGGGGGTGTTGGGTATGGACCTAACCATAAATAAACTTAGAATAGCTTAAAAATAAGATGACCCAAACCTTGTGCAAGCCCCACACACAATTTGATTCTTGAAAGAATAGGAAAACAAAAATTTATAGAAATCATACTAGTGATCAATCACCAAGTTAATGATCGATCTAAATTTAGTGATCGATCACCTTGAGAAATGGCTCAGTTGCTGGAAAACCTGAAGTTCATGCACTGAAGCCATTATCGATCATGGGGTGATTGATCAAGGAATGGTGAACAATCACTAATGCTAGATTGGAATTTTTTTTTATAACTGCTATTCCCAAATGACTCTATTTTTTACCATTGGAAAAGATCCATTGGGGGATTCTAAAGCTTACTTTTGTCTCTCTATAAATATGGGACTAAGCCCCAATGGTTTGAAGAACCTATATGAATGATCATCTAGTCATATCCTTGTGAAAAAGTGCATGTGTGAGCAAATTTAGTCAAATTCCTTAGAGTTCTACCTTAGAGGATATTCCTATAGTTAAACTCATGTCAAAGTAGTGTTGATAGCTTCTTAGACATACAGTCACATCTTTTGGAAGCTAGGAGAGCTAACCACATAGCCAAAACCTTAGTTTCTCAAAGAAAATGATGGGTTTTAATAGTCTTATTAGCCTATAATGAGACAACCCAGATCAAAATAAATTCCAATATTTTAACTAGAGTTCATAGCCTTTGTCAGAGTCACCGGATGCAGATTCTCACTATATTTTCCAGAGCCAAGTACGATTAGTTTATCAAAGTCACTAGACGAAATGTGCCTATTGAAGTCATTGAGAGTATACTTACAAGGGAGTCTATTCTCTAGAGCTTGTTAGTGAATTTTGGGTTTAGTTAATTTTTTTGTAATTGTTAGTGAACTATTAAAAATTAATAGGCTTGGAGAAGCTGGTTGGAAAGTGGACGTAGGCTCGGAGTGTTTATGTTATATGTTTGTATTTCATCTTGTTTTATCTTGTGCTTACTTTGTTTATGTAAACTACCCATGCAACTTTAACTAAGGTAATGTAAAATAAATTTATTATGTTAAGAAATGTATTGTCAATCCCATGATCAAAACAAGTGAGTTGTAATGTACTATGTCAAATTCAAAAAAAAGTCTCAAGCTCATAAGAAAGAAGACAATGAAGGGCTAAAGGCCTATAAGACCCAAGATTCAAGAAGAAGACTCGTTGTAAGGATGCCAAAGATGAAGCATATCAAAGAAAAACTCAAAGGATGCTCATGACAAACACAACCTCAGAAAATACTCACACTTTGCACAATGTACTAAAACAATTGGAGATAAACCTAAGGTGGGAGTGTGAGGTAGTAAAAAGGGTCTTAAGACATTGGTGTTAGTCCCAAAACACTGGGAGAGAGAACCAAACCAAAAGAGGCATAATAGAAAAAATTTAGAAATTATAGACCCTGATCGATCATAAGATCTGTGATCAATCATGGTTGATCGATCACAAGTGAAATTTTAGGGCATTTTGAAAATTTTCGAGAGTTATGATCTTAGACCTTGATCGATCACACATTCATGATCGATCACAAAAAAGTGTGATCGATCATGGCCGCGAATCTCATAAAAAATATATCTAATTTTGGAGATTCCAATCTGAGATTGCCTAATACTTGTCCATTAGAAAATGTTCTAATCCTAAGGACTAAGACTAGGCTTAGCTTTATAAAAGGGTAATAATACCCTAGGTTCAAGAGAGACATCAACGTAAAAGAAAAATTCTTGTCAGAGAAGTACGGCTAGTCTGAACATCGGAAAAC